>OY992507.1:4128126-4342879 GCA_963921215.1 Scoparia ambigualis
AGCTATCACGTCTCTCGATAGTCCTACGAACCGATATGGTTGGCGTGACTTCGTCGAAGTGACACCATAATTGAAATTATATTCTAACCTTGTTTGCGCTTTAGGCCCCTCACACACTGCGATAGACGCGATACAGTCGCGATGCATGATGATAATATTATTACTATCTGTTTATTTAATCCAACTGCAGGCCTCACTTTTTATAAAGAGAATAATAATATATAATTAATACGATATGATGATAGTATAGTTTAAAACATTTAGTATTGTTCTTCATGTGTCATCTTCACTTGTTCCCTCCCTCCCTCCTCTTTTCCCTTAGGTGTTGTTGAAAGCGACTAACGGACTAAATACTGCACAAACATTCAACAGCATACGGCGGCGATGGGCTCACTACCTGTCACGCTGTGCATATGTGCAGTCGCTATTTGGTGAAAAGTGGACTATGGTAGAGACCTGATTTTGCTGTCCTCATTGCCTAGTCTCTGACTAACCCTTCGGGGATAATAGTCGTGATTATATGTATGTATTATCATATTGATAAACTAACTTTTGATTTTAAAGAAGACATAGAGCGACCTAAATTCACCTATTTGCGGAGTCTTACGCAACAGCGGTCGTATTCTAACCAAAAGCAGTTTGTAATCGTTAAAAACGTACTAAGCTTATTGTGGCAAACGGTTTAGCGTTTGTCCCGGGCGAGCGGGCCCAATTAGCGTGCGTGGATTACGCCCGGCGTGATTACCGCCGTGACGGATCAGGCTGGCGCGGGCGTGACGTGACGGGCCGCGGAAACAACCGCTGCTTTTTAGAAGGGGGGCGTAAAGGAACAACGCTAAAAATCTTTACGTTATTAAGTACGCTCATTTTTATAGCGTTAAACGTTATTTTTTGCAGCATTACGACATATTAACTATTTATTATTATATTAAGTACCTACTGAACTATCGAATCAAAGTCATTTTTACCGTTTTGTAAACTGAGAGCTACTTTTAAGCCGTCTTTAAAAAACTGGTAAACGTTTTAAATGTCTATATAAGAATAGTAGCCCTTTTCTTTTACTAATTTTACAAAATCAAATCTAATGTTTCGCAATATGCGGAAGCAATTAAATAAAAATATAAATTGTTGGTGAGGGGGAAACGGGGTTTCTTGCTATAACTTCGTTTTTATTCGTTCGCACTATGCGAGGAATTTAGTCGAAGCGCAAGAACATCGCTTCGACTAAGCTTCTTCTTCTTCTTTCTTAATCGAAACGAATTTAGAAAAATAGTGCTGTGAACAGGAGACATTTTCAAAATTAATGTCTTCGTTCGTAGAGCTACGTTCGTAGTTCGTAGCGGTCGCTAATATGGATTTACAAGTGGCCGCTCGCGGTTTCACCCGCGTGGTTCCCGTTTTCCGTGGGAATATCAAGATAAAAAGTATCCTATGTGTTAATCCAGGTTATAAACTATCTGTATGCCGAATTTCATCCAAATTCTTTCAGTAATTTTTACGTGAAAGAGTAACAAACATCCATCCATATGTTCCCGTGGGAATATCGGGATAAAAAGTATTCTATGTGTCAATTCAGGTTATAAACTATCTGTTTGCCGAATTTCATCCAAATACATTCAGTAGTTTTTACGTGAAAGAGTAACAAATATCCATACATTCTTACAAACTTTCGCGTTTATAATATTAGTAGGAAAAATAGTAGGCTTATTATTAGTAAGCCAACGTATTCCAGTTTGGCCGTGCATAGATTACGCCACGGGTGACAGACGGTGTGACGGGTCGGCCGCGGGCGAGACGCGTGATAGTGACGTTGTCGGTGGGACGTTAAGGTAACGCGGCCGTCACACTCGTTGTTGTAGCCGTAGCTGTCGTAGCTGTTGTATGGTTAAACTAGGTTTTTAAAACTTTTAAATCGACTAATGTATGTTGCTAAGCTCCTGGGGATCGGTTAGGACGTATATAAAAAGTGTTGCAATCAAAACCAATGAGTACATTAAGTGACCAACATGTAATTTTCAGTCTCACTTTGACCACGGCCCTGTAAAGGGTAAGTACTTCAAGATAAAATAATATGTGAGTATGATAAATAGTACACTGCACAAAAATATTCAAACTTTTGTACGAGTTAAGCAATATTTTTGATTTTTAACATTGAAAATGTTTTTTCAATCGCTCCGGTAGGGCCCCATTTTCGCTGAAAGTATGTTTGCCCCGTGGTATGTAGTCGTTTAAGGCCATGAAGACGTATGAGAGCTCAAAAGACGCAGAATTTAAATTACTTTTAGAAGGTGAAAAAAAATTTTCTTAAAGTCGAAAACTTTTTTCGAAAATTGAAAAAAACCAACATAAAACCTTGATTTTTTAACACCTTCCCTCAGAATATCTTCGATATCTCGTGAACGGTGTTAAAAATCAAAAAACTGAGAAAGAGGCTTAGAGATATTGAGACGGGGAACATTTTATGTCTGATACTTTTTTTGTGGGAGTGATAGGGGGGGGCGGTATGCTCCCCCTTAGCGGCGCCTGGAGCGTCGCCGTGCTGTGTTACTCGGGCGTCATAGCCCTGTGGAAGTTCGCAGCTTTGAGATACGAAAATTAAAGGCTTTAGGATAGTATAAACAAATTTTAGAAAAGTCGATTATTTCAATTGAAAATAAAAAAAATCAAAAATCAATGTTTTATACCAAGATCTATTAGGACTTAATAGACGCGGAAAATTAAGGGCTTTAGGATAGTAAAAACAAATTTTGGAAAAGTCGTTAATTTTTTTTGGAAAATATTTTTTTTTTCGTTAATAATCTATAATAGCTAGGTTTATTTTCAATGCCCTTTCAAGTCGTGTAGAGCACTAGATCTGTGATTTTTTTATAGAAACGATCTGTCTGTACTTGTGTAGCTAACTGCTAATCGGGTTTTCGATAGCGTTGTCATCGAGTACTATATGTACTGATACTGATAGCGTTGTCATGACTGTAGTATGCTACAGCTAAATATTTGAGCCATTTACCAGTAATCTTTTGCACGAGGATTCTAAATAACAATACAATTTGCAATGAAAGGAGCACTTACAATCGATTTATGCGTGCATTAATCATCTTAATGCTAACGCAGTTCAGAGTGTATGGATTTGGAGCAAAACTGGTGACCAGTATAACAATTCCACCAGCACTTTATTTCCGAATACTCTCGCCGCAACTTATGTGGGAAGTCAGTACTTGTAGTCTTCTTAATTGATAGCCTTCTGCCCATGACTTTGTTCGCGTATAGAATTTTAATTTTTTTTATTTCTTTTCAATTTTATCACATAGGTATTTACTATGTGTGTAATAATAATAGTCTTGTGGTAGTCCGATCTCTCCTTGCGCTATTGTTTATATAAGATAAGTTTGAGACGTTGTGTTGATGTTAATGAATACAAAGTGAAATCGTGTATCGTTCACCATTACTAAACTAGACTTTTTTTACTAACAAGATGGGCAATCAGGCATACGATAAGCGTTAACCAGTACTTCACATACGGGTTCCCTATCGACTGTGGCAGACGCAACTTATTGCCTACAATGATTCACGGATTTTGAAGGTGAAGCGAGTTTGTTTCGCCAACATTAATCACGCGAAGTTGGCGCGGTGACTGGCGCTTCGCAGCTAACTTCAGGCCTATCCAAGGTCTGTCGTGTTCGAAGGGAATTAGGACAAGTAATAAGAAAACGCAAATTAAGGGCTTTAAAACTTAAATGGCGGTAAATTGCGGACGCTTCCCTTCGCGAAAGGTGAAATTGAGCTTAGTTTTAATACTATCCTGTGTTGGCAGGCAAGCAGGCTTTGCCAAATAGGAAGCCATTTCTAATTTCTTTAATCAATTGGCATCAGCTGATCTTCTTGCTGTTGAATGAATGAATGAATGAATGAATAAAAGTTTATTTGGCATAAATATACAACAAACAACTAAACAATAAATCAAAATAAAAAGACAGAAATAAAAGTAGGTCCCCGCTCAGCTTAAGCCGAAGCACAAGTGCCATGACTCTGGTATTCTGCGGATACCATTTATAAAAATAAAAAACAGATGGTTTCCGGCCATACACCCACAACAAATTGCTATTTTTTGTGCACAACAACTACAATAACAACATTAATGAATCTCAACAAAATTAGTTACATCAAAACCCTGCTATAGATCCAGTACTCAGCTTTCGTTAGCTACTGAATAATAGTAACGATAATTACCACCTATAAAGCAAACCTAAACATCCACAAATTCACAACAACAGTTGTGTAGTTGTTTTTTTATAAGTATACATATTCACGTTGGGCCAACATGGTATATTATGGCCCAATTTAGACATGTGCTGGTGTCCATGTGTCTAATTATATAAGGTGACTGCTAGAAACCGCAAGAAACTTCATGGGCTGATGAGGTCAAGTGTTTTAAACATGACAAAAATGAGAAAAAAGGAATTCGTGTTTATTTTTAATGAAATAATTCATTTTGTGAATTTTAATTGGATAGTCTTTGAGTATCTAATTTATTTTAAAGCATAAGCCGTCTGTTGACCCGTTCTCGTCAGCTGGGCGATAAGTGCCTACGTTAACGGGTCAACAGACGGCCGGCTGGCTGGCCGTCGCCCCCATCAGCTGGGTGATAAGTATCTACGAAAAAACACGAATTCCTTCTTTTCATTTTTTTCATGACTTGACCTGACCAGCCCTTGAAGTTTCTTGCGATTTCTACCAGTCATCTTATATACAAACGATTTGAAAACCTCCTCCAAGTTCTTAGTTCTCCAAGTTATTTTGCGTTTATACGAGGCACCGAAATATATTAACGTACCAACGCAAGCCTTTATACTATAGGGTGTAGCGTGTAGCGCAAGTAGAACCCATCCAAGTTGATATTAAACACCTACGAGTAACAGTACGCCAGAGTGGGCGGAGGTTGGCCGCTCGCGCCGGCTGCGAACTCGGGACTGCGGTTCG
The DNA here is from genome assembly GCA_963921215.1 of Scoparia ambigualis. Lineage (NCBI taxonomy): Eukaryota > Metazoa > Arthropoda > Insecta > Lepidoptera > Crambidae > Scoparia > Scoparia ambigualis. The sequence goes on from OY992507.1 coordinate 4,133,104, forward strand.
GGTGCTTCTTTCAACTCACTGCAGGTCCCACGTGCGGGTAAATTATGAACTTTGAATTGTGCCTTGGCCACAATGAAAGTTTTACCACTTTGGTTTAGAGCGGTCTACGAGTGGTCCGAATTTGATTATATTTTAATGTCTCAACTTTTTAAGCAAATTCCCATCAATTGTAGTTACGACTTGATGTCATTCGGACATCATATTTATTTATATATGAGGAGCTCGATGGCACAGCGGCTAGCGTGTTCGGCTTACGATCTTGCCCGCTAAGCAACTTTCGCAATGCCGGGTCGCTAGATGGGTGATCAATAAAAAAAATAATCTCGAGCTCCTCCGTGCTTCGGAAGGCACGTTAAGCCGTTGGTCCCGGTTGTTGTCGTAAGATGGCAGTCGTTAAAACCCACCAACCCGCATTCAGCCAGCGTGGTGGGTTATGGCCCAATATCCCCACGTGCTATTGTCCACGTGGGAGGCCTGTGCCCAGCAGTGGGACGTTTATAGGCTGCTGATGATGATGATGATTTATTTATATAGTCAACTAGCGGCCCGTATCCTGTGACAAATTTCCAAACTTACTTTTTTTCATATAAACCTTGTTGAGTAATAAAATAATTTCAACAGATCAAAAGCGACCTTTCAAAACACAGATTATGTGTACCTTACAAAATGTCATACATAAAAATATACATCTCCCGATGTTTCCCCAAAGGGGTTGGCAGCGCTGTCAGACTCCCACTTGCTACGATCCAAATGTACATTTCGCGCTGCCTTTAGATCTATTTAGTCTTTTGACAAGTCAAGTTCCAAACACTTTTTATTTACCGATTTGAGCTTGTAAGAAGTTTATAAAAATACAAGACAAATACAATTTCAAAAAAAGACACATTAAAACAACAAATAAATACGATTTGTTTTTTTTATTTTTAGTTTACATTCATCTCTATAATTGTATTTTAGCATGATCTAATATTATAAATACGTTCACGTATAATAAAATTAGCTACTACAAAGGGACAAAAATATTCATACTTTCATTAACCTAATTTAGTTGCATCTCCCAACATGCTCATTATGTGCAAATAAAAAATAAAACTTGTTAACCGGTCCAGGATCATACGACCGCCGGCGGTCGCGAAACAATGGAATTTAATATTAAAGTAATAATGCTCTAATGGTAATAAGCGCCCCGGGTCTTCCAATATTTGCTTGTCAATTTAACAACGAAATCTCAATTGTTAGCTAAAACAAAAGTGAAATTCTTAACCACAAAATGTATCGTTCTCATTAAAGCAATCGTTATTATGTATTTCCCCGTAAGTTTTTGCAATTTTTTCCATTAGCGTCTAAGGAGGCTCTCTTGACCTTTCCTCTTTTAGTCCTTTCGTGCCCGGGATTAAGCACAATGCTGGGTAATTGGGTTAATTACGGGCTACAAGGCTTCGCAAGTTTTTTCGGCTCGGATTCCTGGAGCACAGTGATCCTGGCGTAGGAATAGTGGAAGGGTTTACGGGAGAGTTGAAGCGAATTTCTTGGCTTTGCTGATTTAACATTTACAGTAAACATGAAATGTAAACTGTTTTTTTAAGATAACTTTTGGGCTGCTATTTAATGCGGAATGTCACATTATTTTGTTGTTGTGTATTTTTATTTTACATTTAAATGATAAAAGTATAACTTATTATAACAAACATGGTGTTTTTTAAAATATTTTAATCCCGAAACTGATACAACCACAACTAAAAAAGAAGTATTTTAAAAGACGTAATGAAAAGAAAATAAAGGTTTTGGACGATTTAACAGGCGCCTGCCTCTTAAATCGACTTAACGAGTAGCGACTTAACGAGTAGCGATTTCGAAGATAAATTATCATATGTGTACAGCATACTAGACATGTCAAATTTAAGTATATGTTTCTTTGTATAGTAAACTAAGGCTTGAGCAAAGCAAAAACAAAAAATATTGGTTTATGTACGATACTTTTATTTATCGAAAATGATGAGTTTTTGAGATATTATTACGTATATCTTTTTACGTTATAGAGCCTTACGTATAAAAATACAACGAATATATTACTAAGATAGTTAGTTAGGGACTGGTAAGACCATTTTTCAATTGAGTACTTAATAATCGAATTATAAATGAAAACAGTTTTGTGACTTACGTCATTTACTTCTGCGCTAAGCGTGTTGAAGCGGCGCACGCAATATTCAACCGTACTACTGCAGAAATAGAACTATTCTAAAATCTACGCGAGCGCACTCTCAGTCCCGCAATGCGCGTCATGAACGGTGGACCTGTGCAACTCGCTAGCGCACGTGACAGAGATGCTGCTTACGTTATTATTTTATTACGTACGACTAATTGTTTAGCAAGTCGTTTTGGCTAGCCAAATTATGGGCAACAAGAAAAATAAAAAATATGTTTCGAGGAAAAAAAGAGATTCGAAATATATAATGCGTAATGTATGAGAGTATAAATATAATTTTGAATCCACTTCAGTACTTACGTAGATTTTGGGTACCTATCGTAAGTCTTGCCGTAGTCTATCACATAATATTACTGACCTATTTTTTTGCGCTAATCTGCGATCAGCTCTAAAACTATAAGCAGATTTGTTAAGGATTTTTGACTTACCTATTTAAAAAATTATTTGACTAAGGCTGTTAAACCATCGCCACGATGGTCTGTAGTCCTTCAAAATTAATAATTAATGTAAGTACATACAATAATCAAAATGATACTAAGCGCTTTGCTTAAACAAAATATTACGCTTTCTCTAACTAAAGGAACAATTTGTACTTCGGAACAAAGACAACGCGTGGAGTCGCCAAATAAACTAATACATTTATTACCGATTCCAATTTGTTTAGAGAAAAGGTAAGTGTTATTCAAATCAAATAGTATCTTATTAGATCATTTCAGCAAAGTTATTTTTTTTAATACAAATCCAATCTTTAAAGAAAAAACTCTTTATTAATTTGATTATTAGGACTTTTATAATTTATTTCGATATTTAATTTTAAATACTGTATTAGTGTGTGTTTCAAATAACCTGAATTGATATTTTTTAGATTAACGTTCCTAAGCCTAGGAACTGGCAAAAATAACGCTAATGCTCAAAGCGCAACCATTCCATTACTGTCTATATGTGAAGATGTAACTCAAGTACGTTTTCTTATTTATTGTTTTTAAACATAAGATACATTTCAGCGTTTCAAATTGAACAAGTTTGATTTGTACGGGATAACGCAAGAACAAATAACATACTCTAAACAGTTACTTACCTATCATTTAACGTTTCGGTCTATTTTCTATACCCGTAGTTGTGAGTGGTCTAGCTGTTTCTTGAGCTTCGATATACTTAGGTATTAGGTTGAAAGTTTAAATTCTACAGAGCACTCAAAATTTTATAGCTTTTTTATATAAAGTTCATTTCTGGAAACGTGACAGGAATGACCAAGTGAGTATTAATTTAAACAAATATAATACATAATAATATATTATTATATCAGTTATAATATAATATATCAGTTGAACACAATAATTAGATATGTCACATATTTCGTATAAGTATCTCGTCTCTTTTTATATTTTCAGGTTACTGTAAATAAAAAATCGGATTGGTATTATATAAGACCTCCTTGGTCGAGTGGTTTGTACACCGGTTTTCATGGTGTCGCCATCTCTGAGGTCCCGGGTTCGATCCCCGGTCGGGTCAATTTAGAAATTATTGTTTTTCTAAATTGCCTCGGGTCTGGGTATTTTCTATGTAAAGGGTCCGCCAAATAACTTTTTTTTTTTGAAAATGCTATAAAAAAAAAACTACTGAATATTTTCTCAAATTTCTTTTTTTATTTATAAGTACAATCCTTCCGGTTAATAATGGAAAATCAGGAGTTGAAGCCAACTGACCATCCAATGCGTTTTCGCTTCGCTGAGTGGGCCTGCGATCGACTTACAGAAGATGCCGATTTTGCCAAAAAAATCATCTTTTCGGATGAAGCTCATTTTGATCTTGGCGGGTATGTAAACAAGCATTTGTTCACAAAAATTGAAGAGGAGGATATTGGCAACATTTGGTTTCAACAGGACGGCGCTACGTGCCACACAGCCGAAGCTACACTCGATGTTTTGCGCCCTGTTTTTGAAGATCGCATTATCAGCCGCAGAGCTGATGTCGTTTGGCCACCTCGGAGCTGCGATTTGACACCGTTGGACTATTATTTGTGGGGTGCCCTCAAAGATAAATGTTACGCCGACAAGCCAGAGACAATTGACGCTTTAAAGGACAATATTCGTGAAGCCATTGGTGAAATACAGCTGCACACAATCGATAATGTGCTTAAAAATTGGACCGATCGTGTAGGCTACTGCATGGCCAGCCGAGGCAGCCATTTGAATGAAATTATTTTCCATTATTAACCGGAAGGATTGTACTTATAAATAAAAAAAGAAATTTGAGAAAATATTCAGTAGTTTTTTTTTTATAGCATTTTCAAAAAAAAAAAGTTATTTGGCGGACCCTTATAATAAGTATGTATTTAAGTATTTTAAGTATGTTTATCCGTTGTCTAGTAACCATTTAACGAGTTTCTTCGAAGCTTCTCTTGGGCTAGATAATTGGTGTGAGTGTAGGAAAGTTTTATTTATTTATTATTTATTATTTATTTATTTATTATCAAGCCGAAGGATATACAGAAAAAGTGACGGCTAAAAAGCTTAATCACTCTCACTGACATTATAGCTATACGTAACAGTAATGAAGACTCGTCGGAGGTCACGAGTTGCAAGGCTCCACCAGTAGAGTGACGTTAATTAGGTTTTACGGAATTATAATTCTACCTCCATATCAAAATACATTTACTTTGATTGACTGGTTGGATTTTATTTTTCCAATAGGTAATTTATTTTTAATTATCCAATAATTTCATATCGATAGAACAAGTAAAAGTTTTTACTTAGGTATATTCAAGCGTTAATAAAACGATAAAATATATAAAAAACATTAAAAGTCAAAAAAGCTTAGAATCCCTTACCAACTTATTCCCATTTTTTCTTCCCTGCTCCGTTATCAGATTTTGATCATCACCTAGCTACAACCTATTTGTAGAGACCATTCCAATGAGCCTAAACACGATACCTATGTTGTAAGTTGGTAAGGAATTAGTTATTCTTGCAGATGCTGCAGCATCAGGTCAAAGTTACCATGTTCTTTCAATATCATTTATGTAACAGGCTATCAGATTTTGAATCGATCAGACTTATGAAAGTTGCTCAAATCCTTTTCTCGACTATGTAGAGATAATGATCTTCAAAAGGCTAAACAGATTTTCTTAAAACACAATTCTTCTTAAAAAAGTAAAAACATTTTTATTGATTGATAGATTCTGGCTCAAAATCACTCTCGATCAAGACACCTCTCAAATAAAAAAAAAAACAAAATCAAAATCGGTGCATCCGTTCGGGAGATACGATAATTCGTACAGATAAACAAATTACTCAAATACACACGTTAACCTCTCAGTCTTGGCATCGAAATGTCTAAAAATTTTGACAGCAGGTGCTGTCAATTTAAATTTGCGGAATAGGAAAAAATCAAACGCAATTCATGTTAAATTTTGCGTGTTCACGATCCATAAAATGTACCACAAAACCGAAATAATTAACCGTGTTCATACTAAAGTAAGTGTATCAAAACGCGGTACAAAGTCAAGTGGAGAGCGCGGCTAGCGCGGCCATATTTTGGCCGCTTGGGGTCTGACGGAATAGCGAGTTTTTAGGTGCGGCCAAATATGGCCGCTTGGGGCTTGAGGGGTTAAACTTGTAACACCCTTAGTTTTGCATCGGGGGTTAATAAAATGTGTAAAATTGAAGTGTGTCTTTGTGCATTATAATAAAACAAATAAAAAGAACAACAACATTATAATAATACAGTTATTTACATTGCAATCCGGCTTGACAAATATAATTTACACTACTTTTCCCGAAGTAGTTTCATAATGATAAAGTTAACTTACATAAATAAAAAAATAAAATTGAAATAAAAAATGAAATAGGTATACAAAGTACAAACATGATCTTCAATATATTATAATCAAAGTTAACATACTACTGCTCATAAAAAATATGAATAATCTGTCTTTAAAATTACTGAACAAAGTTGAAAAAAATTTGTCGAAAATGCTCTATTCATTCTATGTTCTTGGATCATGAACTCGGATGACCTGCGCGCGCGCGTATTTTGAATTGGTTGTTAATGTATCGCTAGTGTAACGAGTGTGGCATGCGGGTGGCGGGGCGCGCTGGGCGGAGCTAGCGCTGGATTTATTTTAGGGAGCTCGCTCATAAAAAGCGATTAATGGACTAAAGACTGCACATACATCAAACAGCAAAGAGTGGCGATGTGCTCACCGCCTATCAAGCTAAGCACATGTGCAGTTGTTATTTGGTGAAACGTGGAACACGGACGGAATAGAGGACTATTTGACGGTCCTCGTTGCCTGGTTTCGAACTAACCTGTTTTGTCTTGCGTGTAGGTATGTAAGTAGGTATTATGTATTTTAATTTTGACTATAATAATAGTTGGTTATCTAAACATAAATAATGTTTTGAGCGTAAAAATAATTAAAATTATTTAGCAAATTGAAATTGTGGCATTAAGTAGTGTCTAATTGCCGTACTTAGAGACGTCAATTAGGTAAGTTTAAATGCCAATTAAATGTCTTTCCTTCTCTATTTAGCATCCCTAAGAAAGTGACAGCAAGATACTTAATTGTCATTAAAACTTAATTGACGTCTGTAAGTACGGCAGATTGTGTCAAACAGTAGTACTAAAGGCATAAACAGTAATAATATTAACGTAAACAAATATATTGACACTATATTATATTTTGTTTTCTAAGTAGGTATGTAGGTACCCGGGCAGTGTTTTAATTAAACATAAACGAATTTATAAACCTTTATGTATAACGAGTTTGTGTGAGGCCATTTCATTACAATATTTAGGCCACTCGTCATCATTTGGGAGGTAAATTGGATTTTAAATTAAGCCACGCTATAAAGTAAACAGCGTAACATTGTTATTAACCAGCTGCAATTACATTGTAAAAGCAATGCACAATTGAAATTGACTGCTGTATCACAAACGGCGTTATTTAAAATACGACTCCAATTTCGGCAAATAGACATTAATTTCAGATAAGTACTATGCCGATTAAAATAATTAATTATTATTATAATACCTATATCCAGTATTGGTAGTTAGAAATATGACCTGATTAAACACCCTCATTTTTTATTCGTTTTCATGAAATTAAGGGTGAGTTCCACCCATGAAACTGAACAACTTTCCCCAAGAAGCCTATGTGCAAAATGACAAAAAAAATTCGACCTCCCATACTATTGTCGTCAGCTGATCGGACAGTTTTATATTGGGAACGATTTTTTTTTGTCATTATTGCACATATGTTTCTTGGGGAAAATTGTTCCATGGGTAGAACTCACCCTTAATTTCATTAAAACGAGTAAAAAATGAGGGTATTCGTTATTATTGTTTAACAATCCTGCGTTCCCGTGAAATTACAAGGCATAGAGGCATAATAACTATAGCTTTTGGGTCGGCACCGCGCATGATACATTCGCGAACCATCAGGCAGGCCCTATGCTCGTTTATCGGCTTAGAATCAACATCATCAGTCTATACTTGTCCACTGCTAGACATATGCCTCTCCAAGAGCACGCCACTCAGCACTATTTGCGGCTACTCTCATCCAGCTCTTGCCAGCCACCTTGCAAAGGTCGTCGCTCTACCTTTTCATTTTTAATTTATTATAATAAATTAATGGGTACAAATATGTCAGGTATGTTATAAAAGGTTTTACAAATATATAGGCAGTGCTCTATTCTGAGCGAAAAATAAGTGCATAATTCAAGTCTGAATTACTGCACAAAGTGAGTAAAACATCATTGTCACAGCGAGTCACCGAGTCAAAGACGCTTATCAAACGGCGCGCGCCACAATTGCCACAAAGAACGGCTGGGACGAGCGGAGGAGCCGTTCCAATTCTAGTATTCGTTTGTTTCAAGCCCGCAGATTATCTGGGCGCCAGTGGGACTGAACAGCTCGTTGACTCATCAATCAGCCACTCGCAATCCTAACTTAACAAAAGATCACGAGCTTAGACTTGTGCTACCGTCCTGTTATGCATTCGCTTCTTCCACTCCCTTATTAAAATGTTTGTTGCAATTTTAAAGGTGTGAATTGTTTTTTTCCAAATAAAACTTCACTACGCAAGCGCTTGTCCATCATGTCACCTAATAGTAAGTGATGTATACCGTATGCGGAAGCGCTCTTCACCCGGAAACCTGAGGACCAAATACTGAGAAACTGGTTATTAGAAATAGAAATGTAAATAGAAAAACGTTTAACGTTTTACATACAAAATATAAAAATAAACACAACAATTAGTAATCTAAAAAAACTAAGCATTAAAACAAAAAGGTAGCAAAGGTTCCACTCAGCCAACGTCATGAGATAAGCCCTTATATTAGTCCTACACTACGCGTGCAGAGTCGCGGTCTCCACTCCAGAGCACGTCTACTCCAGTCTACTCGATCCTGTGGCTAACATGACCAGCCCACTGCCACTTCAGCTTGCTAACTCTTTGGACTATGCCGGTTTTCTGGCAAATTATTTCGTTACGGATCCGATTCCTCAGAGTAGGTAAAAATCGTAGTAATAATAATTCACTATCTCCAACACAAAATGAGCAAATTCAATTTGAGAATGCAATTATGAATGCGTTGCCAGACAACTGAGATCGCATAAATAAACACTTTAGAAATGCCATCTAGCTTCGTATATTTCTCCGTCTGCGTTGATAAAGTGAGCTAGATCTTGTCCTCCCCCTCCTCCCTCTTATGCCGTCTGTGTTAGAAGGGGGGTTCCGGGAGACTATCTTTGAAGCCAGATAATTAATAGATAGAGATCTATAGGCGGACGTGAAGGAGTTAAGGGCTCTTTGTAAGAAGCTGTTACAAAAACTAGTTCGTTAACAGTCTATTATTTCATAAATATACTGTCAAAGTGCAGTTTAAGGCTGTTCCATACATCAACATCAGTCTATAATCGATCACTGCTGGTAACATACCATCCTACGCGGACAAAAGCACATGGGGACATTGAGCCATAACCTACTACGCTGGCCCAATGCGGGTTGGTGGGTTTTAACGACTGCCATCTTACGAAAACAGCCGTTACTAACGACTTTATGTGCTTTCCGAAGCACGGAGGAGGTCGAGATGTTTTTAATTTGGTCATGCCTCTCACTAGATGTCGTCAACGCAATGCCGGGTCACTTCTTGGCTGGGTTGACGACGTAGCGGGATTACATATCTACCTTTAATAAACATCCTGTTATATACAGAGTTTTTTTTTAAATATTATCTACAATCAATAACAAAGCCGTGTGAAAAGAGAACTCAATAAAAGAATACTACCAAACCCTCTCTTCCCTTGGGTATCGTAAAAAGCGTCTAATGGACTGCACACACATCCAACAGCATAGAATGGAGATGAGCTCACCACGTTTCACGCTGAGCACAGGTGCAATAGTTATTTTGGTGAAACGTGGAGTATGGCGATGACTTTGCGAAAATCAAATTTTACTGCAAGTGATTTTTCCATTCGTATAATTTCCCAATTTTTAATTTCTGTGCGCTTTTTTGCCGGACGGTAAATTTCTGAAAATTTGTTTTTACTTAAAGTAATATATCCATTCTCAAAATTAAATATTCCTAGTCACGTAATTTACACATTCGCTTAAATGATCACTGGGAAATATTACTATAAGCAATTTTTCCCATTCTAATTTCCATGCTCTTTAAAAATATATGTAACATTTTTACTATCTTTTAACCACAAAATAGAACTATGTAATATCGGGATTTTGGGACTATAAGATGATGCTGCTGAGATCCAATGAAAGGCAAGCTGCTGATAAGACAATAAACCTTTACTTATCTGAAAAAAATAAAACGCTAGGTAGAAAACTCAAAATTCAAAAAATACCCGAAAAGAAAACTAGCTTCTGAAAAAAACTATCAGGAAAAGATTAGATTGGGAAATAATGTGAAAATAAAAATAGCTTCTGAAAAAATCTACCTCCGGAAAAAAATATCAGGAAACGATTCGATTGAAAAATTATGCGAATTTAAAAATCGCTTACAGTAAAATTCGATTTTCGGAAAGTCATCGCCACACTCGAAACGTGGACTATGGCAGAGAACTGATTTTGCGGCCTTCATTGCCTAGTCTCTGACTAACCCTTAGGAAATATTAGTCGTGATGTATTTATGTGTGTACATAATACTTGTTTAATCCTGAACGATTGTAATACCAATTTGCACCGTAACAAGGCTCAGCTAATACGTCGGCTCAGCAATTTGCAGTTTAAAGTGGTAAATAAATGCGTGTTAATGACGCTTCGACTGGGTCGGCCCTAGATTACGCGGTCGCGTCTCGCAAGATTAATTGTTATGACTCCATAATGGGGATTTGATATTAACGTCGACTGTACGTCTAATGAAGGTACGGTGCGCATGCGAAGCTGTGGTTGCGTTAAATTATGTGTTGACGTTTTGTAAATTAACCGTGTCGCGTGCGGTGAAAGAATACTACTACCCCCTCTCTTCCCTTGGGTGTCGTAAAAGGCGACTAACGGACTAAAGCATGCAAAGCACTTAATTATTGTTTTGTTACTTTGCAATATACTTTTCACTTATAACGTTTAACTTCTCATTTCAATATCGTTTTCCTATCTATGCACGACTATCACATCCTTTTTCTGATCGCTGTCGAACTGAAGTGCACAGATTCCCCGGCATCCTACTGAATTCTACGACCAACCGTTTACGGTGCACGCTGCCGTCTGTGGAATGCTTTTCCTGTGTCTGACTCTCAGGGAGACGTGCCACTCTCCGAAACTTTTGAAAAACGTTGTCAAGGAACACTATTTGTCTGTGTAATCCTACTGTTCATTCATTGTTTATATACATACTTACATAATATTATCACTACTTTATCCTCGAAGGGTTAGTCAGAGACTAGGTAGTGAGGACCGCAAAATCAGTCCTTTACCATAGTCCACTCTTCACCAAATAGCGACTGCACATGTGCTCAGCGTGACAGGTAGAGAGCCCATCGACGCTCTTTGCTGTTGGATGTATGTGCAGTCTTTAGCAATGACCTTTTATAAATAGACTAGTCATACGTGTACGAATTGCATTTAAAAAATGGCGAAATTGTTTCTATGACGTAATACACGTCGAAAGGGAAAGAAAATAAATACAATCATGTCAAGCCTATTGTTAAAAAGAGATAAAACTATTTATGGTAGTCGACCAATCGGCAACAGCGCAGTCTCCTTTGCACGGCTATCTCGGCCGCCATTGTTTTCTCTCTTTCACTCTTACAGTACACGCTTCTCGCTCACGCATATCGAATTGACAACAGCGCAAATGTCATAACTAAATAAAAAAAAATATTTTAAATTCATATTTACTATACTTACAAATGAAATTAAACACTTTTCTTGTCTCTTACTGTTGCGGTATAGTTTTTGCAATTTCTGTATACACAACAAACAACTTAGAAAACTTTAAAAAGGTACAAACGTAATGACGTGACACTGACTGATGTGTGACTGAGTGAAGTCCAGGCAATTACCTTAATTTGTCCTTGCCACTACGGTGGCCAGACAACGTATCTAAACATAAAATATCATTGGTCTTTAGTCCGTTAGTCGCCTTTTACGACACTCAAGGGAAGAGAGGGGGGTCGTAGTATTATTTTATATGTTTATTGATACATTGTTTATATAATATTTAAAAATTAAATGTGTATACTATTTCGAAGTATTATATAAAAAAAATCGTCTTTTATTAATCTTTCTATCAAAAAAACTCTGTGGCGTGGCGTGGTTAAGGCTAGGTGTTAGTGAAAAATTAACATAACACGTTCTTAGAATTCATTTTTGAAGTAGTAAACAGTAAAATTATAATCTGCGAAAATTATGAAATATTGTTGAGGCTTTATTCTGTAGAACGTACCCGATGGAAACACGATTTGATAAATTTGGTTTGATAGAATAAATTCACAAAGTTACATATTTTTTAGTCATTTTATCTTCTTTTCTAGGTTTTATTCTTAAAATAAGTGATTAGATATTATGAGTTATTTTCCAAAATAAAGTTCATAGATAACTTGAGGTATCGTTTTTTTTATTACATCTATCAAATTTTTAAATATAAAACTCGATTATTCCTGCCGCTTCGCTGTTATACCCGTCCCATAACGTCGTACCGTCGAGAGAGCGAGAAAGAAGCGCGTGAAATACCTCCCCTTAAGAAGGAAAGAGCAGAGCCACAGACACACGAAAACGGTGACTTTATAATATGACTAGCGGCCCGCCCGCGCCTTCGTCCGCGCTTACTTAAAAACACCGTAAGTTACAGCCATGTCGTACACAATACGTACAAATTATAAATAAAAGTCCCCAGTTAATGCTCCTTTTATTAGTGAAAACCAAATAACAATCCATCGCTTGGTTTAGAAGAATAAAGCGGCGACTTTTATTTTAATAATACAGGATTTTTTTTTCAGATAAAAAAAAGAAAAAAAACTTGAGAGGTGTCAAGGGACACCCGGATGGAACGAAGTTCCTTTCGATTGATTAGTGAAGGAATTGTAATAAAATTTTATTAAGTTATAATAATATTTTTTTTTTATTAACAAATATAATGTTATTTAAACTTAATCAGTAGGCTCAATTTTCGTAATAATTGGCTTGTGGTAACTGAAGTAGGATACATATGTTTGGGATTTGTTCTGATATTGTAATATTAAAATATGATTTGAGGGGACTACGAAACATCGTTTTTCTGTGTTGTCGTGCGGTCACACGCCACGCCGCGGCTGATGGCAATCAAAAAAGCTTTGTTCCAAATTACAAGTAGATAATAAAAATAAAGTTAACAAAAAAAGTGTAAGTATTTATTTAAATGTGTTTAACTGTGTTCTTATATATATATATACAACAAAAAAATAAAAAAAAATATGATGAACAAAAAATCAACTCGTGGTAGGAATTGATCTCAGGATCCACGGCGCTCATACGGGTGAGTCCGATGCGCGAACCACTACGCCAACCAGGCGATAAGATGAGCGACGAAATAATGATTTACGTTTGCCGCACAGCTTACTAGCAAAAAGTGTCGTGACAACTTTTCGTAAGAATTTTTTCCGTCTAGCCCCCTTTCACAACGCGCAATAAGGAACTTCGTTCCAAAAAAAATTAAAGTAAAAAAAAATGAAAAAAAAATCAAAATTGATCAAACATATCCACAAAAATGCCGTTGATCATGGTTAATCGACTGGGACCGCGCAATTGAACTCTGACACATTACGATACCACAGGATACCTAGGTTAGGTTACCTTTACGTTACACGTGACCTTTCGTTCGCCCGGTAACCCCGAGTTAAATATATTGTGCCGGACAAATTAAATAAATAATGAAAAATAAATAAATTTTAAAAAATGAAAATGATGTCTAATAACGTTACTGATGATATAAAAAAATATGTGCACATATAAAAAAAATACTGTATAATATGTAATAATAGACTAGTTGACTATATTTCAAAATCATATTAAATCGATAGGATAAAAATACATAATAGATAGGAGAAAAATATATTATTTAAAAAAATCTATCATATACAATATTTATTAAGTAATAATTAATAAGTGCCTGTAAAGGTTTACATTGAATAAATAATTTGACTTTGACTTTATTTTGTGTTTTTATATTCCGATTTAAATTTACCGCAAAAACTCTCAAGACCGCACATAGGAGTATTACACTAAAAAATCCGGTCAAAATGATTTATTGGTATTTTATGAAATTTTATGAAATGAAACACTATAAAAATAATTTTCAAGTATATATAAGTATTAAATACTTATATTTATAATAATATATAAAATTAAATTCTATAAGTACATATAAATTATACAAAAAAAATCAATAATAACTATTTCGAGTTAAAAAGAAAGAAAAAACAGGTTTAAATTACATACTATCGGAATCATTATTTTCATTTACATCTTCTTTTTCTTCTTCGGAGCTATCATATTGTGCACTAGAACTCAAAATTTCCATTGCTTCCTTTGAGAAGGACTTGGATTTTTTTGCACGTTTACTCCTGCTACAACATACTAAGGGATCAGATGTCAACAAAAGTATATTTAATACATCTCTTTTGCAATCTATCCTACTAAACTTTCGAGCAAAATCTACGCGATACTTTCTCAAATGTTTATTCCTAGCCTCCGATGCCTCCTCCAATAGTTGTCCAATTGGCAGAATGGCTTGTTAAATGACTTCAGCCCCATGCATTAAGATTTTATGAACAGTGGGTGACATGGGATGCAACCCATACAACTCTACGTAGATTTTCCCGGTTTATTAGACCACGTAGGCATCTCAATTGTTGCTTTGAGCCAATCTGCGTTCTTATCTAAGAACTTATCCTCTATGCTGTGAGATTCTGTCCACTTTTTCTTGAAGCTGGTCTTGAAAAACCTCAAAGAACGACTTAAAACGCTCGTTTCTTCGACTGGGCATGATGTGAGCTGTACGAGGTTTTCTTCCATCAAAATGAACTTTACTTCTAGTTTTTTTCCTTTAAACTCCTTTATTTTGATATTTAAGTTCAATCTAGTAAGTTTCTTTACCCTCTCCGAGGAATCTGTAACAAAAGAAAGCTAAAATGGTAAATTTTCATATTCTGAATAAACAATACCTAAAATTTCTAAATTCTACAAAAAAAAAAGGTGAACTTTTGTGAACGATTTTATTGCATATTTATGAAGACAAAGATCTTAAATATATGCCAACATAAAAAGTGAAAGGCGACAAGGGGCGACACTCGGTCAAAACCACTATGATATCTCAGATTTAGTAAAAAAATAAAGTATTAAAAAGGCGTTTACAATATTGACTCAGTAAGTGAGGAAATCGAGAAAGAACTACATAAAATTGGTTTTATAATATAGCACATACCTTCTACTTCCATATCCAATTGTTGTTTTTCTTGTAGTCCACTATACGAAACCATTTTTCGCATTGAATTTAGTGTCACAAAAGAGAGCGCCGAGAACAAAGACATACGATTCCGACAACGACTGAGTTCCGACTGGCCAGGTAGTCAGACGGCCCGGCTCGGGGACAGGCGGGGTGCTGCCCCCCGATAAACCGGTTACTAGGCTACATGAAAGGAGCATTTTAAGTGTCATTACATTCAGTTTGTGATTTTGACTTATGACCGGATTTTCGAGTCTAATACTCCTATGTGGACCGCCATGTTGAGTGAATGACGTCACGCCGTGCCAAACATCTGTTTCGTTCGAGCCTTGTTCTATAGAAATGTCACAACAATAAAATTACATTTGGCACGGAGTGACGTCACGGCTTTTCATTTCGTTTAATGTCATATGACTAAATGCATATTATTGTCGATTTTTTTCTTTAAAAATATTAATAATCCCAATTATTTAGAATAAATATTTTAGGTATTTTCTTTCTATAAATCATAATTGATCATTAGAAACGCCAACCCACCCTATCCATTCTTAGTGAACACAAGCCTATTATAATGATAATGATGATTCAAAAGTAACCCCGCTTCACTTCACCGCCACTAAATAGTGTGCGTTGTCGTAATAGCGGCGTTCCCTTCGTTCTAGTTTATTTAATTAATATCCACGTGGCGTGTTGATTCCGTGCGCGCTCATGCCAGCGCCGCCGGTCCCACGGTCCCGTAGCAATTTTTGCAAATTTGTTCTGTTGCCTTTTCATTCGTGGCCGTGTTATTTTTATTATTTCACCCCGGAACTCTTTTGGCTGCTCCCCGGGGTGCGCCGCTAACGAGGGCCGGGGCCTATGCATTTTTCATTTGCCATCACCATAACTGTCTTTCTTGGCAACTGTCAATTGAGGGAATTCTGTAGGAGGCACAGAAGTTGTGTTGAATTTATTAGGAAATTGTTTTTATTATTTGGAATCTATCGGGCAGTTATTGTTAGTTTTGTAGAAAGCTTTATTTAGAAGCGAAGTTGAAACAAAACTCGCTGTGGTCTCTGCTAACTTCTCCAGGAAACTACTACTTCTTTATTCTATCACTGTCATTTGCATTAGGCTTGTGCAACTGCAAACTAATCATTTACAGTTTACACATCTCAAAAGACTACGTGGTAGTTGTTATTATTATACGGATACACAGTTTTGAGTTATAACCCACTCCTCGGCTGTAGAAACTAAAACAGTTCCAGCTGTTGAGAGTCTCGACTCATAGCGGAGTGCGTTCTCAAACATTGATACACCGTAATGTTTAGCTAAGTCTAATCCAATCCGGGTTTCGCCCCGCTATTTAATTTGAGTGGGAAATTAGATTCGTATCCAGAGCGAATGTTTGATTTCGCTCAGACGCGAGGCGAAGGTTAAATTGCGGGGTGTCAGCAGTCGTGATGATTAATTTGGCGCCAGATGTACGGTAGTTATTTATGTGTGAATGAGATTGTTGTGTTGCCTTAAGCAGGTGACGCTTTATTTTTTGATATAAAAATGTAGAAATATAACGTGTTTGGAGACCCCGCATATATTATTAATTATTTTTTTTATAATTGTGTCGCGGACGACTAAAAAAAGAAGGTGACCTCTACAACACCAAGGTATTGGTTAAACCTGTAAATTCTTCAACGCTTTACAGTTCTACCTGTGGTAATCTTTTTTTTTTAACCTTTCACTATCTGTATGTAAGTGCATTTGAGCGTTATTAACAAATTACAAAATAACTACCCATTTTTAGTGTCGACCTGACATCTAGTTGTATTGTTGATAGAAGGAAAGTTGACACTACATTCAATTATTGTTAGGCGGTACGAAGTTCGGCGGGACAGCTCGTTATTCATATATGTATGTATTTACCCACCAACCCGCATTAGGCCATAGTGGTGAGTTATGGCCCAATGGTGCATTAAGGTATTTTAAACGGGGCGTGAAACGATATTTATGCAGGCCGTCATGAATGGGTGCGCTTGTAACCGTGCTTGTTGTACGGTAAGGAGCGCTCTCATTATTTTGGACTACATCGGCTGCTTACCATCAGGCAGGATGAAGTCACTATGACGTGTCACATAAAAAAAATGTTGTCCAACTAGGAAGGCATGTGCCCATCAGTGGGAAGTAGAAAGGCTGATGATGATGATGTGTTTTTTGTTTATTCCATTAGTATCTGTTACGAACTAATCAATCTAATGTAAGTGGCCCGCAGCGTCCCCGTTCGTTTGGGGGTAACGTACAAAAAAACGGCATTAGCCGTTCCGATTCCGGCTTCATTACCCGGAGGGAGGATTTGGCGCGCTTATTCTGTGTACCGCGCAATCTGCTTAATGCTCGGAACATTATTATATCTAGAGATAACACCGCGAAGCAAGTTTTTGCGCACCAATTTGCGGCCGTAACGTCCACAATCGCTTGCATCAATCACGATCTGCTGAGGCGATTCAGGCCATAAGCCGCAATTCAGTGCCTGAAAATTTGCATCGCGATGTTGTCTCTAGTTATAATACCACAATGCTCGGAGCGCGCGATCGGCTGCCGGCGCTCGCCACTCGCCTTTATTGGCGCGGCTTAAATTAAAAAATAGAAGCTCACTTTCAATTTGACGGCGAATAGAGAAATTAAAATCGATTCGCTTTTGTTTTTAATGGAGCGTTTTTTGTTCTTTTTTTATTTTTTGCGAAATTGCGCGATGGACGAACCTGCGCCGGACAAGTTTACTGCTTAGCATCTATCTTTTTTTTATTTTTTTTAATGTTAATTTTTTTTCTGCACCATGTAACGCGAACTCTGGGTGCATTTACTGTAGGTCATGCTTTGGATTGAATTTTTTGTCCAATTAGTTCAACTAGTTGAACTACCAGTTTAACTTTGTGGAATAGGTGACAAAATAGCAGTTTAGGTTTTTAGGGTTAGCAAGATATTTTTTTATTGAACTGGACCACGGAACTCTCAAAAGGTGCTGTGGTTCAACTATTTTTAAAGTTGGACAACTGCCCCTAGTAAAGACCCATGGTCCAACTAGTAGGACAGAGCAGTTGGACCACTGCCCCGCACTCGATTTTTTTGTTTCAACTTTATGTGATAGGTATACTTATTATTGATTGTATCGTATTTTAATTTCAATGAAAAACTTATAATCGCAGTAGCGCACGAGCCGTGAAACTTGTGTGTACCTAATCCTCTGTAAGCCGCTGTGCCATCGAGCTGTCTTTTGTCGAATATTAATGTGAAATAATGGTGGATTATTAACGGTTAAGTGTTAGTGGACGTACGTGAGTGTTGGCAAATAAATGAAATTTCTCTCAAGAAGTACGTGTGAGATCTCAGTAAAGTCTCACATTTTTACGGAAACTCCAGGAATTTAGGGGAATATCATTTACTTTATTTTATTTTACCATTGAACATTAGTATTATCACTAATTATCATCTACTTTACACACAAGAAAATATTTACTATTATCTCATCTAAGTACTGACACGGAATACCTACTTTAGTGCGAAAGCCGTATCATCGAATTTTGTTTGTTCGAAAATCTTTCATCGAAATGTCTATACTGCGACGCCTTGTTAATTCGACGTCTTTGTTACTGCGATGTTTCGTTACATCGAAAAACTGTACTGCGAGCGATTTTACTGCGAAAATATTATACTTTCAAGCCTTGTTTAATCGACGTCGTGTTACTGCATTATGACTGTTACTTAGGCAAAACTTACTGCGAAAACCAAGTTCATCGATTTTCTTTTTCAAAACAATACCTAACGTTAGTTTTCAGATTGTTTTTGAAAGTAAAGTTAGTAGTGAATTAATTAAAAATTAATTTAGTTAATTTTTGCTGAAAGGGTCTAAATAAAGTTTTGGAAAAAATATTAGTAAATTATGGTCACTAAGCTAATTTGCTATTGTATTTAAATTAAAGTTTAAGTCTTTTTCATGTGTGCAAAGGAATATTACTGACATGTCATCTGCGAATGAACACTTGTGGTTTTTAATATTTTCAGGCGATCATTTAAATAATGTAGGTACGAATAATATACTATCATACCTACTTCCCGATATCGGGTGGAGCGCATTGATAATATGAAGTGATTTACCTAGTCCCTCGTCGCTGTTATTTTTTAATTAACAAATTAAAGGTACAACCACGTACAATCACACAAAATAAATGATTAGAAATAATAATAATCAACGAAAAACGAAAGTTATAGTTACACACAGTACATCTGCATAAAAATATTATTTCCAATTCGGTATTGTTTGCCACACCTCTTAAAAAGGTAGGTAAATCCATCATAGTAGGTATGCCTTTTTTCGCATTGTTTCGAAAGTGCATGTGAACGATCTGTCAATTTTTTGCGGGGCGGTGTCCTCGGAATACACGATAAGGCTTTTTCAACGGCATGGTTGGTAGCAATTTTCTCTTTCGTCTTTTCGTCTCATGTCGACTATTTTAATAGACTATTTCACCTACGATACCACGCCCTTACTTTATTTTGGTTTCTGGGAAATCGTAGTTCATTGTTTGTATTTATATCTCCCTACCCCACCAGGAAGCGATTGTGATCGTATGTAATGTATGAATGATTAGTTCCGTTTTACGGGCCTTACCTATGTAATTAACAGGTTGTTCCAAATGATAAGTGCAATCATAAATTGCGGGTCGCGCCAATCTGAGATATGAATTACGGGCAACGAGTACATCCTGTGAACTAGACGCAACTTATAATTGCTTCTCTGCGCCTCCGAGGTGTCTAAGCGAAGTTTAATGGCCGCCATGCATGTGTGCTGAAGACGGATTCACTAGTGTGTGTTGGTATAATTACGCTGACTTGTTATGACAACATACTTAGACTCACGACTATCATCCCCGAAGGGTTAGTCAGAGACTAGGCAATGAGGACCGCAAAAGCTGTCCACGTTTCACCGAAAACAACTGCACACGTGCTCAATTTTAACAACTGCACGCGTGCTCAGTTGTATTTTGGTGAAAAGTGACTTGGATGTATGTGCAGTATTTAGTCTGTTAGTTTCCTTTTACGAGACCCAAGGGAAGAGATAGGTTGTTAGTAATCTATTTTTGAACCGCCACCAAACCTCTGACTTGTTATGAAGAAGTTTTTAACCGCCTCCGTGGTGGTGTAGCGGTTGGACCCAGTGTTACCAGGTATTACAAACATTAATATTGATCCTTATTTAGTATCGTTTCTAATCGCCATTAGAAAAATAATCTAGCTAGACACACCATGAACAGTCAACGGCAAAAGCAAATGATAAAATCCTTATGTATTTTATCATTTGCTTTTGCATTCACCATTCTTAACTGAATAAAAGAATAACATGGCTATACACTAGCGATGATTCATACTATTTTGGTAATATATTAAAACAACCCAAAGTACGCACACATTACTAAAACTATTTTTTTTACTACTTAGTACTTATTGTCGTTCTGGTTTTGATCCTCAACCTTATGCTGTTGACTGTACTGTCTGCAGCATCGGCGTGGCAAAATCCCTTAATCCAGAGAAGTAATTGCTTGTTAGTCGTATTCTCATTAAGTCGTACCATAGAATATTAATTGAAGGTTGATCTGAATAAACATGCTCCACATAATACTAAACACAAACAATCTTATTATAAACTAAGAATAATTTGTATCTACTATAATACAAGGCAGCGAATAAACATTTATAACAAGTAATCTGATGAAATGATGGGTACTTCATTAATAAAAGGCAAAAAATAGGACGGAACAACACGAATAACCATTATAGTAAAAATTTTATACTTAGGTACGCATAATTTTATACTTAGGTACGCATAATTTTATACTTAGGTACGCATAATTTTATACTTAGGTACGCATAATTTTATACTTAGGTACGCATAATTTTATACTTAGGTACGCATAATTTTATACTTAGGTACGCATAATTTTATACTTAGGTACGCATAATTTTTTGACCGCTTCTGTCTAGTCCTGGCTGCCCAAAACTGAGCGTTAGGGAAACTGCAAACTCTCAGGGGCGTCACAGTAAAAATAAGTTAGGGCAGCCATGTTCTAGCTAGAGGTTAGATCGGTGTCAGGCCCGATGGGTTCGATTACCAATGGGGAGTGGGGGCATATTGGTACTCGGTTTGGTTTGTTGATTTCCGATAGTTAGAGATGAGATAGCCATTAATATTCCAATTTCGGCCTTATCCTCAAACATCAGGCAAAATGAAGACCAATTGCCCGTAAAATAATAAAAATCATAATGAACACGTTGTATAAAGTGACCAACCTTACTTTTCCCTCATACTTTCGGCGTAAAGGAGGGTTCCTTTACGCCGCCTAAAGCAGTGTTAACCGTACAATTAAAATGAAACTCATTAAACAAAGCGAACATAAAAATTGAATATGCCAATGAGCATAACCGTCGCGGCCGAATCGGCGATACACACGGAACTTTTTGCATCTCGAAACTCCGTCAAAGCGCGGGCGGCGCGGTGGAGAAAAATTTTAAACGGCTCGTTAGGCCCTCACGTCCGCGCAACTTTTGGCCACTTCGGCCCCCAAATGATTCCCCGGCGCGCCTGTTAACTGCCGCTAATCAGGAGTTGGGGCCAACTCGGAACACGAAGACGTGACCGAGTGCCAGGTGCGGCGGTCCGTTTATCGCAATGCGGCGTTATATTAATATTAAAATCTGTTACCGCGCCCGTTTACCCGAGTTAGTTCGTTTATTAAACGTCTACTCGGGTGTTGGCACCTCGGTGGGGTTGGATGGCCGAATTATGTTTATTTTTAATCAGTACCCCGTTAGAAGTATTGTGTGCGTAAGAGAGCTTTTCAGGAGCTGTGCAGTTCGCATCTTATTTTTGTGCGCTCTCGCTTTTAGTGTCACTTTGTTTTGTCAGTGATGATTTTGTTAAGCACTTATTTAAGGCTAACTTTCGTATTAAAAATTTTCACGGTGCAATAAAGTGTATCAATTGTTCTGATTTCTTTATGTAAGTGTACTTACCACAATAAAATGTGGTATTTAGGACAGTAAACTGTTTTCATAAAAATAAAAAGATTTTGAATATTAGTGAACACAGTAATGTGATGAATAAAATTGCAGAAACAATGTTTTATTCTGAGCGAGTCAAACCCAAAATGGGGCGCATCTCGTTGTATAGTACCTTCACATTATGTATTAAGAATAATCGTCTCCTTTGTCTCTTAAAATATCTAACATCGGCCACTTGAGAAATGGGAGTTCCACAGCGATACGACCGCGTTACGTCCCCGTTACGTGCCCGTTACGGCCCCAGATAGGGACGGCGCCCATCGCCGTGGGCCCATTAGGGCCGTCGCGCCGTTTGCAGCCGTTTTAGGGCCATCGGCAGCTCGAGGCCGTTTTAGGCCGGAGCAATACATTGCGCGAAAGTAATTGCTCCTTATCATTGTCTTCCCTTTTTAGTGGCCTTTTTAGAAATTTATTGGTGATTGAATAAGAGATTATGGGGTATAGAGATATACGCGGATTTGGGATATTGTTTTGCTTTAAACTTTGACGATGAGCTCCGTATAGCCGGAGTACTTAACGCAATCTTGTGTCGGGTCGATTCTAGGTTTAGTACATAAATAATGAACCCATAAAATATATGCATGTATAATTTAACCCAAATTGATGTGCACCTCACCCACAATGACGGAACTTTGCGAGTTCAATTCTTGCTTGTGGTTTTTTTAACATTTTCTGAATCTATAAAAATTTTAAAAAAGTGCTGAAGCCTGAATCATTACAGCCTATAAAGATTTCACGCAGGGCTCTGGCATTCTCACGAGAACAAAAGCTTGATCTTGTGGTACGGGTGTCTTATCTTATCACAGATAAGATAAGACAACAAACATTTGTTACGACCACAACCAAAACCAACGAGTTAATTCAATGCACAGAGGATAACCAAGAACAAATGTTTTGCCACCCATCCTGTTATCAACCGTGCCCATGGTAGCTTAACATTTGCGATTGTAATACACTCAGAATTTGGTCGGTTATAGGAAATTTAACAATATGACAAAACAATTTCCCAGCTAACTCTGTTCAATATTGTAGTTAAGGCAAATAATGCCGACCGTGCCAACAGTAGCTTAACATTTGCGATCGTAATACACTCAAATCAAAATATGCTACGCTAAAGCAAATTTAACAATGTGACGAAACAATTCTCCAGTTAGCTCCGGTCAGTATTGTAGTTTAATGCAAATAAGGTCACAACAAAGCTAACTGCGCGATACTGCTTCACCGACGAAGTTCAAGTTGCGTCGTTTTAGGCATTAAAATGGGCGCCAATAGAATGTTAATATTCGGTTAGGTCCATTGAGGAGGGTTCATATTAATAACTAGAGCTGCTATTTCATACAAAAAATATGTTTAGCTAGATGAAAGCGCGCAACGCGGGGAAGGTGAACGTACGTAGGGCGGAACGTAGGAAGCGGGGCTTATTGTTCTTCGTTAAAGTATTTTTTTTATTCAATAAACTTATTAACCCCTTCCCTGTCCCATCAATCACATATACATACATATAATCACGACTACTATCCCCGAAGGGTTAGTCAGAGACCGCAGACACATGATAAAAAACAATAGATATTCAATTGTTATAATTTCTTGGACAGCGAAGTTGCTATACAATGTGATAGGGGTGATACTTTTAACCTGTTAAGGCTAAGAACTACATCTCAATTCATCGACAAAAATAATATAGACTTAAAAAAAAAGTGATTTTAAATCACAAAATACTTAAGTAATGATATTTTTTCTCACCAAAATGATCTCAAACATACAAAACAAAGTAATTTATTAGTTAGCCAGTGTCATTAGCTACCGTTTGCCATTTTTTTCATGTTTCTCCGACGTATGAAACTTTTGATATCGCATAAAGTAAAAATGGTCATAAATTATAGGGAAGGTGGGTTGGACCCCCCATATTTTTTTTTTTGTCGATGAATTTAGATGTAGTATTTAGCCTTAACGGGTTAGAAGTACCACCCCTATCATATTGTCTAAAGCACTTTGAATCATCCAAAACATATAAATTTAATAACCTACTCAGGACACTTATTTTGTAGCTCACCCATTCAAGACATTCACTTTTAAACTCTAGAGAAAAATGGGCTCAAGAAACTGCACAACTTTATACAGACACTTTGTTGTCAGGCCATTGCAGACCATGCAACTCAGTGCTCAAATACTTGCTTCGCGGCGTCGGACGTCTCTAGTTATGTACCTCAATGGTTAGGTCAGAGATGTTTTCGGCATTTAGTGACAATACATGTTTCTGCTTATTGAATGAGTGTTTTCAGTCTCTTTGGTGGGTTATTTCTGGCGTGTGCTGTTTACTAATTCCGCTCAGTCAGTTAAAATTTTTGCCACTCAATATCGTTAACTTTTAAGGTCGATGTACACATATCATATACATCATCATCATCATACATCAGTGCTACAGTATTGCGTCAGTGATTCAATTCACATATGTCAGAATTTCGTTCAGGAAGCTTCAGTGAAAACGTGTCCGCCGTCAAGTGTCGTGATTGTTGCTATGGCTCTGTTTAATGCTAAGGAGCTAGCACTGAATGATAGCTATTGCTTTAGACGAAGAATAATAATAATAATAATAATAAAAAAAAAACGGCCTAATAGCGAAGAGTATCGACCAACATCTCAAGAGACTCTCGCTAGACGGCTGGATCAAGGGCCAGATACAGAAGGCGGTACTTCTTGACACGGCACGCATCGTCAGGAGGTTCCTCTCTCTGCAGCCCTAACCACCGGTAGCTTGGGCCCTGCCCCGCTGCTGGCGGCACCCTAGGTTTAGGTTTTTTATAATATTAAATGTTTTTTTTTTTTCATAGTAGTTTTGTTTATTATTTTTATATGGGATATTATAAAAAACCTACACTTAAGAAAATAAATAGACACGTGAATAATTATAATAAATAATAAATTTGTTTACGCTCACACCAATTATCTAGACCAAGATGAGTATTCTTGTGAAACTCGTTTATATGGTAAGATAACGGATAAATATACATAAACATAGAAAAACACCCAGACCCGAAATCAATTTAGAAAAACAGTTTTTCTCTAAATTGACCCGACCGGGGATCGAACCCGGGGCCTCTGAGATGGCGACACCATGAAAACCGGTGTACAAACCACTCGACCAAGGAGGTCGTCAAAGAAGAGCAGCATCAAGGGAAAAAGAGAAAATGGGTGCATGAAGCATGCTATTTTGTTCCACAAATTGGTTTTGTTATTTAAATCCATGTACTTTGCATGAGGCAAATCATACAAAACACTATTTTCACGAACCAATTCTATCAATCGCTCGTCCTCTATCGTTTTCGATGCCGCGGCGTCAGTGATCCGACATAAAATATCGTTGTTAACGAATACGTCCGTGATTGCCTGTGGCGGCACTGACATTGAGAGCACTGTGTCGTCACTGACACCGATAAGTGGGGATGCGTTCATAGAGAATGTATGAAAGAATATTTCGCACTGTGCCGGTACCTACTGTGTCGGAACTGTGACTTTACTGTGTAAATTGACCTTTAGTTGTTTCAGCCTCCCTACAGAGACAATAATAAAGTGAAATGTATAGAAGCGTTTTGGACCATTGAACGTAATGGACATTAACAATTTGTAATAAAGGATATAATGCAACCGAAATGGTCACACCGCTCGCGCTCTTGCCACTACGCTGGTACTACGCAACCTGTAACAAATTCCAACATTTTATAACGAATATGGTAAAAGAACCGCAAAATATTTAATACCCTACCTTATTAATATATTGCCTAATGATATTAAAGATAAAATAATCGAAAAAAACATTAAAAAACTAATTTAAAAACCACTATGTTACAACATTGTAGCATAGTAAAAAATTTCAAGCGCCAGTTATAACGGAGCATCCCGTGCGCACGCACACGTAAATAATATAATAAAATAAAAATAAATTCTGCATCGATGTAATGGATTAAGAGATTAATACATAAGAGCGCGTTCGCTCACAAATGCATTGCCTTTTTTTCTGTTGCCCTAATTATTATTGTTATTTTACTAATTCAGTTTCTTATTATATTGAGAACATAGCATCTAGACAAACCTAACATAGGCTTTGTGATAATACTAACCAATATTGTAATTATGTTTTAGTTGATAAATAAATAAATAAATAAAATAATAAATACCTACAACGAAGTGGCGGGCAACAGATAGTAAAAAATAAAATGGTTAAAAAACTAAATACTATGAAGTTGCGGACAACAGCTAGTAAGAAATAAAATGGTTAATTGAAACAGGTTTAAATGTTGAAAAAAATACTACCTCAGGTGAGAATCGAAGCCGTGGGTCTTCCGCATACTGGGTTGACATAAAATTGTTTATTTATTATTTATAGTGAGCGAGGTCATCGTATCAAGTGTATAGTCACCGCGGCTCAGCCGGCGCTAGTTAAAACTTCAATCTCGCCTTAAAGCCAAAGTTGCGCAGTAAAATTTTATCTCGCGCGCCACATCGGATATTTCGCGGGCTATCATAAATAAGGACGTCGTAAATTAACTATAATTCGCCATAAATATTTTTGGGTCGCCGACACGACGCTTGGTGTGATTGCTAATAACGGCACCTGCTCCTCCGCACCGAGATAAAGTAGCTGGGCTCGTGAATATTTAGGCTTTGCCCGACTATAATGGCCCTTAAGGGTTGACGTTTAATTTGTGTTGTTGCGCTCGCAAAACTTATGAGCAATCATTTTTTAATGACGATGGGAAATATTGTTTTGGTACCTTTTTAGGACGATGGGAAATATTTTTTGGGTATATAGGTACCTTCTTTAGTGTGGTTTCTGGCGAGTCGCGTTGGATTTACTGCGGTGGTGGGGTGGGTGGGTTCATACGTAGACGAGTAAGGTTTTTAGGCGAATGGAGGTCTCGGTCTAAAATAATAACTCTTAATAAATAAAGCCCAACCTTATAAAACTACCTTGTAGGTAGGAATTTCGCTACTAAATGATATTGAAACTTAAAATCAATCATTGGCTTGTGACGGAATAGCTAATTAATATTACGCATTGTATGTAATTGAAAAACAATTAAGTCAACATAACATGTTAAAGCTTAAAAAAAATGTCAAAGGGGCCCGCTTTCAAAGGTGCGACCGTTTAAAAAAACAACAACACATAAATAAAACCCTTTTTTCTTTGTGCTTGTCGCTTTGGAAATTGATATTTACTTTTTACCCCCCCAAAAAAGGTTTACGAGGCAACACACTGTGTACCTAATATTCAAATGATCTTCATTGGCGTTAGATGTGACCTAGAAACGGATGGTCCCGCATACATTGAGGGAACCCGCGGGACTTCCGGGGTAAATGAGGGCTGCGCCGTAGTAGTGAGATACCTTGGCCCGGGCAAGTAGGGAACTGACTGACACCTGAATTTTGCTATTAGAAGTGGTTGTCATTTCTATTTCAGTATTATACGCCATTCAATCATGAGTTTTAAGAAATAAAATTACGAATCTATAAAGCAGTCTTATCTTAACTGAATGTTTAAAATATTGTAAAATGTTTTCATTCTGATCTCTAAGAATGTAAATTCTAAGTGGTTTGATAAGACACTGTTGCTATAAAAACATAAAGTCAAAAGTGTTAAAAAATTTCGTCGGTCTAAACATTTTTTTTAACGTTTCATTATCTTTAAATAAAGTTGTGACCCTTTTTTTGCATCTCTAGTCAACACTTTTTTTTTACCTCTTTCTCTATTTACCTTAGTATATTAATGTATACTTAGTAAATTATACTTATACGATGACGAATGATTTAGTGGAAGTATGCAGCTAAAATCAAATAGTAATAACAAATTATTAAAACAAACTGAGATTCGATTACGGCTATTCCAATTACATTAAAAATATCTGTCTTAGATATTCGTGAGCCATGATTGAAGATGCTCTTGTTGCTTTTCTGTCAAATTAATATTATTTTAAAATTAACCGCTCGGTTCCCACTGTAAATGGCTACCAGAATAAAATAACTAAAGTTATATGTTTAAACAATTAATTGGACATCTGTCACAACACAGAAGGTTTCAACGTCGAACTGTCAAAGGACCATATGGGGGATTTTGTAGAACCCCGTCCCCACGCTCAACAGTCATGGGATACGTGTCAATTTGTTCATTGGGACCCAAAGAAGCCTAAAGTACCTGCGTTAGTTGCAAAAAGTATTGGGTTTATTTATAATAAAAAAACCTTTTTTATTGTTTTGTTGCTTTAGTTAGAGTTGCTCGAGTGTTCATGCTCTCTCAAAGTGTCTCTGCGGTGGTGGCATGTGTGTCGGGTCGTTATGTTCCCTAAAACATAGTACAGCGAAGCGATGGCTGATTCACATGTCATACTCGTGAAGGGGCGCCGCCTGTGGAGGCTGGTCTGCTCTTGCAATCTTATTTTGTTGGAAAAAAAAATATTTAAAAACAATTTTTTTTAACCTAAATCCAACGTATTTGAAAAATGTCGCCTTAAAAAAAACTATCTATCCTACTAGACCATTCAAATGACACTAATTTCAAATCTGTTGGATGGTGGGGGACGTTTCTTCCCATGGTCCTTTTTCTAATAGCTTTGTAAGTACCTACCAGCGATGTAGTTTCGAGCTACAGACCTGTGGTCTGTGTCTCGAGCTGACTTCGATGTATAAGAATTCCATCAAAGTTTTGAGTCATGGTGAGCAGCCAAGAAAACTTGATTCTACTAAATGTAAGTTTTCGTTCGCGTTCCATTCTCCATAGAAATAGGTACAAATCAAATTAACAAATAAATGGAACATTACGAAGCGCAATCGGCCTGATGTCCGGACGTAATAGGTTCAATTCCCTGGTCAGACAATGTGTGTTACGGATTTATCGATGTTTTCCGATTTAACCTGGGTTTGTGATCCCATTTAGCAAGTGTGACATATAAAAATAATATATTTTATCCAATTTAAAGTCTCTATTATTCACTACGTAATGCGATACGATATGTAGAAGAATATATAGGGTCTAACAATATCAATAAGCGAACGTTTAAGGGGAGCATTTATACATCACACTGAGCATGCTCACCAAATTTGGTCCAAAACTACAGGCTCGTTACCGAAATAATCAACAAAACATTATCATAACACACACACATCATAATTCATTCACACGCACACAAAGATAGCCGATGTCATACAATACAAATTACCTATAAATATTAGCCGTTTGTGTCGCTAGGGGAGAGACACTTGCCCGCTATTTTTGTCTCGTACCAGGATACGTTTGTTTACACAATTCTATGACCACGGCTTAAATTTCGGTTCGACGCGATTCTATTTCGGCGTGCAGTGGTACTAGGGGTAGCGATGCGCATTTTGTCTGGCACAGACTATAGCTCGTTAGATTAGTTGTTAAGTCTTAACTATAAGTTAGTTAACTGTGTTTTTTATTATTATTATTATTATTGACGTCAATAAGTGCCTGTAAAGGACTTTTTAAGTCTTTAAAGGAATTTACATTGAATAAATAATTTGACTTTGTCTTTGAAATGGTTTTTCAATTGTAGCGTGTATCTGTACATTATCTTTTTATTGACGCATGCGTGCGTGTTAGTAAAGACAAAGCATGTTTCATTATGTGCATTCTTAATTGATTTAGTTTGTTAGAAAACATAACTTTGAAAAAACACTGTAAAACTGGAGCCCATTTTTTGTCATTATATTCAGAATGATGTATAGATAGGTACCGCCCTTAAACGTTCGCTTATTGATTTTGTTACACCCTGTATTATACAAATTGGTTCGAAATTTTTTTAGGTAGGTACTAATATAGCTCGGCCCCAATTCAACTTGTTCTTAAATAGTGTGTGGTCGTTGTACAAAATTAACATGCAAGCACAGAACTGAATTTAATTGGTCGCGAGACTATTTTCGTTGTTCGTCGCCGACTTGAATATGAGATAAGGCATGTGGTGGCGTAAATCAAGAACAAGAGCGCATAATGCTCTCACGTTAGCCGGATATACGCAATTTTAACGCACCTATGTTTGGGGTGAGATAATAAAAGGCCAACAATACTGTCCCACTGCTGGGCAAAGGCCTTCATCACTAAATTGTAGTGATGAAGGCCTTTGCCTATGCCTTTGCCCTTGATACTTACATTGTATTGTAGTTTTGTATTGCTTAATTTATTATTTTTTAAATTCATATTTTGTATTTTATGACCTGGTAACGACATATTCTTTTTTTTTTTTGTAAATGTCGTTGCTCTGTGCGCTGTGGTTTCTTGCGCCCGTTCTTTGCCACAGTTAAAAAATGACGTCCTGAATGGGTGGTAGGTTAAAAAGATTTGGACGATTCAAAGTACTTATTAGTTAAGTTTATTGAATAAATGTATTTTGAATTTTGAATTATTTTTTTTTAATTATTGAAATCATATCATCGTTACAATTGATGGGATGGGCTTAATTTGGAAAGTAAGTTTTGTGTCTAGTTTATCTCTTTTCCCTTGGGTGTCGCAAAAGGTGAGTAACTGACTAAATACTGCACATACATCCAACAACATAGATCGGCGATGGGCTTACCACCTGTTACGCTGAGCACATGTGCAGTCGCTATTTGGTCAAAAGTGAACTATGATAGAGAACTGCTTTTGCTGTCCTCATTGCGCAGTCTCTGACTTACCCTTCGGGGATAATAGTCGTGATTATATGGTATGTATGTATGTAGGTTATTTATAGGATCAAGGAGTCTCTCCCAAAACATAATTAAAAAAGGTAGGTAGAGACTATAACAGAATTAAATAATGTCCTTTGTAAAGGGACTTGTGTTGTGCCTGACCTGTGCGACATAAGCTTTTATGTACACTACGTGCGTACACATGTCGAGTCATAACATCGATACATTGATTGATGGCAAATGTTGCAACGCTAAACTCGCCAGAGCAAATACACTAACTGCCTGTTATGCAACGTTGTACGTCGGCGTGTATGTACACACAATAAATGGACCGCTTCAGCCTAACGATTAGACCGCAGCGCTAAAGCCAACAAACCTGATATTCCCGGGGGCGACGGGGCAACCCCACAACCCGGCGTTCGTAACGCAACACGAAATTCCGAAACTGATTGAGTATATTATGACTCTCTCTTCATTATAAATGCGAGCTTATCGCGCAAGATTGGCGGTAACGTAACTGTAGTGGCAACTTGAGATATGTGTTGAGGATGACACTATCAGGCAAATGCTTTATAGGGCTGAATTAGGAACTCATTCCCCGTTACTTGTAAGTAAAAATGTTTGATAAAAGACCTTTTTGATATAGGTAGGTAGGTAAGTATCCTAGGCATACCTTTTTGACCGAATAGCACCGGCCGAATGGTCACGGGCTGACACACATGGGAATAATAGGGATATTGTTACATATCCCTAACGTGAAATATACATAGTAACATACTTTATAACTGATACTGTATTTACCAACTGTTATTGATAAAAAGGTGGCAGCATGTTTTAAGCTACGTTTTGGAACAAGAGATTAGCCATGTCCACCTGTCTTGACGGCTCTCGCAGAGATGTGTAGTAGAGATGTATATAAGTCGGTATCATTATGACATCATAATTACTACGTAGGTATACTGGTTTGCCCAAACTGTGACACTAAACCTTTTTTTTTGGATTCCTGACATCTAGTTTCTAGTTGTATCCGGAAATACCCCACATGTATGTTCCGCGTTTTTTTGTAGTCTTCGAGCTATGATTTCTTTATAATTTTGAGAGTTTAGAAAAAAAAAATTTTTCGGAAATTATGCACCTTATTTTGAAAATTTTGTATTTCCGAAAATAAATATTATTTAAGTCGGTCAAGTCGAAAATTCTCTAAAATAAAAAAAATCAAAGCTCGAAAACTACAAAAAAATCGCGGAACATACATGCATGAGGGTGTTTCCGGGTAGGTACATCTGGTATCAGGAATACGAAAAAAAAATTTTGTGTTACCTTTTGGGCCGTCTTGTATGTCGGTATCATTATCACATAATGCTTACTATTTAAACCCCTCAAACCCCAAGCGGTCGCATGAGACCGCACCTACAAAAACACACTTGACTTTGTACCGTGTTTTCATAGACTTACAGACTACTTTAGTATGAACAAGTTTGGTTATTTCGGTTCTGTGGTTCATCTTATGTATTGTTATCGTACAATATCGCATAGTCTATGCTCCATTCTGTCAAATTTGACGTTGACAGTTACTGTCAAAAAAATCCAAGAGTGAGTGGTTAATAAACCAGCGATATCTACGTACCTTCAACTGCTGAAACAATTCCAGCGTCGTGGCTCTAAAACGCGGTCGCAGGTTCCCTTAACTCCATATAATAAAGTGCAGCTACTCTAAAGGACGCCAACAAAGCACAAGCTAAAACAAAATAAACAGCAGCTCAGCCGCTAAAAGGCCATTTCCTTGAGCTATGTCCCAATAAACAGCTGGGGGCAATCCGCGCCGCATTTCTCAAACGCCCCAGACGCGTCTATATTCCGACCGACGATTGAAAACACTCCCGAGGTGTGCACTTAATATTGCTGAAAACACACTCCGACCAATTTGTAGAAACATCAAAGAATAGTTAAGAAAGTTAATACGGTAGTAGGCATGGACTAGTCTGCGAAATTCGAAAACATGAGTTAGGTAGTCCAAAAGAAAACAAAAAGAGAAGATGGTTGGCATATTGTTTATGAAAAAAAATCATCTATCTCTGTTTGAGTTCCCACCTTACAATCCGGACCTAGTTACCCTCTTTATTATTATTAGGTTATCGTGGATGTAACCTTATTTTTTATAACAAACATACACACGTCCGTTTGCCGGAGAGGTAGATCGTCCCTTGCTATGCTTATACGATAGACGACACACTTTTTATTAAGTATTTGTATAATAATGTCATGTTTTTTGTTGTAAAGGCAATCCCACCGCCATTCGTAACTAACTACAATTTCTTTGGTTTTTTTGTTTTTTTTTTTATAGCAGAAGGAGGCAAACGAGCAAGCGGGTCACCTGATGGAAAGTAATCACCGCCGCCCATGGACACCCGCAAAACCAGAGGAATCGCAGGCGCGTTGCCGGCCTTTAAGGAAGGAATAGGCTCGTTTCTTGAAGATCCCTAAGTCGTAACGGTCCGGAAATACCGCCGCCGAGAGCTGGTTCCACAACACTGTAGTTCGAGGCAAGAAATTTCTTGAAAAACGCACAGTAGTAGACCGCCATCCATCAAGGCGATGTGGATGGAATGACAGTCGATTGCGTGTAGTGCGGTGAAGGAAATTAGCGGCAGGGATCAAGCCGAACAATTCCTCAGAACACTCCCCATGATATATACGGTACAATATACAGAGAGACGCAACGTCTCTCCGAAGAACCAGTGGATCGAGCCGACCTGAAATAACCACGTCGCCGACAATTCGAGCAGCTCTGCGTTGAATGCGGTCAAATGGAAGGAGTTGGTATTGGGGTGCTCCAGCCCAGAGATGGGAGCAGTATTCCATATGCGGCCTGACCTGTGCTTTATACAGTTGTAAACGGTGGGCCGGCGTGAAATACTGACCCGCTCTATTAAGCACACCCAGCTTTTTCGAAGCTAATTTAGCTTTACCTTCCAAATGACCACGAAACTGAACGTCACTCGAAATATCGACGCCAAGGATTCCAATAATCGGATTGGTATCAAGGGGAGCTCCCTCAAAGTTCAGAGGTACGACGAAGGGATGTTTTTTCGCGGTAAATGCGCAAACTTGTGTTTTTTTGGAGGGGTTAAAGCGGACTAGGTTATGTCGGCCCCAATCCGAGACATGACTTAACATGTTCTCGGTGTTAGTCACAAGTTTATTCCGGCTCTCGATGACGCTTTCCAGAGAAATATTAGCTCGCCCGGTGTAGAGCGTATCCCCAGTACTGTCATCCGCATAGCAATGAATGCTGTTGTTATGCAGCATGTCATTGATATGCAGAAGAAACAAAGTAGGGGACAACACACACCCCTGCGGGACTCCAGCATTCACGGGCTTCATGTCGGAGCACGAACCGTCGACTGCGACTCTGATGCTACGCCCAGTAAGAAAGCTGGCAACCCATGAACACAATTTCTCAGGAAGCCCGTATGATGGAAGTTTAGAGAAAAGAGCCCTGTGCCATACCCTGTCAAAAGCTTTCGCTACGTCCAAGCTAACTGCCAGTACCTCCCCTTTACTCTCGACTGCCTCCGCCCATCGGTGAGTAAGGTACACTAAAAGATCACCAGCCGATCGACCGCGACGAAAACCATACTGGCGATCACTTAGTAGCTGGTTCTCTTCTAGGTACCTTAAGAGCTGGCGGTTTATAGTGGACTCCATTACTTTGGAGAGTAAAGAGGTAATAGCTATTGGCCTGTAGTTAGACGGATCTGACCCAAGTAACAAAGTTCTCCTGCAGTGCACAGTTTATAGGCTTACAGCACTAGTACCTCTCTTTTAGTGGTTCCAGGTTTTACTACCAAGCTTATAACAGGTTACATGGAGTTCGTTTGGGTTTATAGTACACCTGTTCTTATAAGTTAACTTATAGTCGTGTATAGAATGAAATTATAGGCGCAGTAAAGGCAAACATTGCCTATAAAAGTGTTGCATAGGTGTAAATACACTTGAGAAAAGTTGCTCCAGTAAGTTACACTTATAATCGCCTACAAGAAGTAATTATAAATCCGCTATAAGTGTCATACGCCAGTAATAGTATTTTATGGACTAAGAACCATTTGCACTTGTTACTTGCCCTTATAGGGGTGTATAAGTCAACCTAATGTGCCAATTATAAGTGAATTAGTTCTACAGTGGTTTCTTCTAAGAGTAAGTGCACTTGGTATTATTGTGGACTCTCAAATGCTGTTATAGTCTTAATTTCTATATAAAGGTTTCTTGTAAAACTATTATTGTCCAAAGATATCTTCGTGAAGTCCATTTAAGAAGACAATTGCTTTTAATAATTGTCGCATCTTGATTTTGATTTCTTTTGAGTCATTGGGTTTTTATAGAATTTTTACAAAAATGGACATAAACAAATGGAAATATGACCATGACAGTTCGATCAAAGTCACATCTAAAACATAAAAATAATAAACTCTTAGTTATTAAAATTAAGCATAGGACATTTGTATGCGGAACCCTAATTCGTCACAATATGGCGCGACATTGCTGTTATGACTAATATTATTTTTAAACACAACTTAGTAAATACGCCGTGTTCAAAAGGCGAACAAAAATTGAGATGTAAAACACAATACACTTCACCGAAAATACATACGCGTTTGCCGTGCAAACATGTATGCGATATGATATTATGTGCGAAATACTTGTTAATACATTTTATATAAAATAGATGAAGTTAGCTTTTATTTTTTTTATTTTTTTTCCACAACCGCACAACAAAACATTAATTCACAAATGTTTGAAGTACCTAGCTAATATTAGAAGCGCGGAGTACGTTACAAGCCTGCCTGGTTCTATTAAATGCTCATAGTGAGCTTCACGGGAGCAAATGGTTTTGCGTAGTCCACTTATAAGTGTATTACTGGTCTAAGTGGTGCTAGCCAAGTCTAATATGAGTGTTTTATTAGCAAAAGTACGCGTATAAAATGGGCCCTTTTCCGTGGTTATAAACTTTTACTAGCCTGTTATAGACCTGGCTCCGGAACCACTACAAGACCACATTTTGTTACTTGGGGAGCGATCGCCTTTTTTTGGAATCGGGTGCACAAGGGCTGTCTTCCAAGAGCTCGGGACGACGCCAGTGGTGTAAGAGAGCTGGAAAAGGCGCGTTAGAACTGGTGCCAATTCAGTAGCACACGTCCGAAACACAATGGGTGGAACTGCATCTGGCCCACTCGCCTTATGGATATCAAGGGAAAAAAGAGCCTTACGAACTGACCTTTGCAGGAACTGAACGTTTGGCATTGTACAAGCGCAATGCGGTATGGTTGGTGGAGAGTTTTCCCCATCGTCCAATGTCGAGTTTGATGCGAAAAGAGAGCCCAAGAGATCGGCTTTCTCCTTTGCAGTATAGGCCAGGCAGTCATCGGTCTTGTGCAATGGTGGTAGGGACGGCTGACAAAAATTCCCTAAGATAGCTTTGGCGAGAGACCAGAACGCACGCGTCCCCGAAGGAAGACGCACTAGCCTCTCGCCAATTCTACCTATGAATGATGACTTCGCCTTGGCGATGTCCTTCTTAAAGGATCTGGCGGCAAAGTTGTACTTCTTTCTGAGCGCACTGGTGTTTGGATCCTTTGATGACACCGCATTAGCCCAGGCTTGGTAATGCTGTCGCTTTTGGCGAGACGCCATTTTGCAGCAACGACCAAACCATGGTTGGGACTTGCCGCCAATGGGAACCACAGAGTTTGGAATGAAAAGTTCCATTCCCTGCAGTATCACATCAACGACAGAGTCAGCGGCGACATCAGGATCATCCAGCGAGAAGCAAACTCGCCACCACTGGTAGGACGCAAAGAAACTTCGCATCCCATCCCAGTCCGCCGACCTATAATGCCAGACTCGACGGCTAGCCGCTGGTTGCGGTATTGAAGTTTCTGTGAGAGGCACAGTGCTGCGAATCAGACAGTGGTCTGATGAGCCTAGTGGTGCATCAACAGAAACTTGATAGCCGTCTGGGTGCGAGGTCAGCAGAAGGTCCAATAAAGAAGGTGCATGGCCCTCCACATCTGGAACCCGTGTTGGCTCGGTTACCAATTGGGACAGACTGTAGGCCAAAGCGAAGTCATGAACGGCTCTACCCGCGTGGTCAGTTGTGCGTGAACCAAGCCATTCGACGTGGTGGGCATTGAAGTCTCCCAATACCACAATCTCGGCCGAGGGGATCCGTTGGAGAAGGGAGTCTGTCGCTGTTTGGACGGTCTCGATGAGTTGGTTATTTAAAGAGCACTTTATCTAATAATTCAATTACCTACATTAACCCAACAATAAGATTTACTTCAAACTCTGTAGTTATACATCTATCAACTAATTAAAATCTCTGAAGAAATAACTAAAATGGATATTTGAGCCAACAAAGTCCATAAACAAATGAGCCAATAAATTTGAAGGGGCAATTGAAATGTAACAATCTTGTTAAACTTTCGCACACCGAATGAAGCTTCGAATCTTCTGCGATACTTTGATTAAATTAATTATAAACGTGTTTATTTTCCAATCCAACTTTAAAATACGATTAATAAAATCGGCCACCGATCCCTCCACTCTTAATCAATACGAGCGAAGAACTAAAACTTTCACTTCGTCTATTACTGACGGGAGCACCGTAGCATAATTTATCTAACTTCGTTCTGAAGTTTAAGTTTTTGGGACTGAAAAGATTTATTTGGAAAATCTCGTCTATCACAAAAGTCGAGCAAAATTCAGGTATATTATTTTGTAGATCATTTAAAAACATAAATACTTTACGTTCATTCTCGTCATATACTTTATAAACATAAAAGTGACGACTTGATAAGATCACGATAGAACCCTTCGGTGATTATAAATGTATATATGATAGAAAATTTGGGGAATATTACTTTATTTATAACGACGAGAGTACAGCGAAATAATTGGTTCAGAAGCAGAACTAGCTCAAATTAATAAAGTATTGATACAGCGCATAATGCAACATGTGCGGTAAATAAATAATAAGTAAGAGTCTTCTTCTGTTCTGTGCCTGAAACTACATAGTTTAAATAACGAATAACTTCAAAAGTACATACTTTGGACGTTGTTAATTGGATTATTTATTCGTTTGGCGCATTGTTCATTTATAAATGTTTAAAATCGCACGCTGCTCGCTTTCATCAGGTGAACTGCTTCTGGGCTATGTACTTATATAACAGAGGTAATTAAAAAATCCTTCACTTTTTTGGTGCTTCTTGGGAGAAGAGGTTTTGGCATTGCTTTGTTATATCGGTTCGGGTATATAGTTTTTTTGCCTTATCAGCAGACTGACTAGGTTTGGTCCCTCTTTTGTCATGAAGATTCATAACTTAAATAAACTTTTTTCACAAAAGCTTTCTACGTTTCTTTGAGTGGTAACGGTTGCGATTCGCTTTATTTTGATTTGCAAATCCTCGGAAATGAATTGGAGAAGATGCTTCATAAGAACAGAGAAATAATAATGAACTACTCGTACTTTAAAGTGAAGCTCACATTCCAAAGGCGAAATCGGAGAATTGCTTTATGGTTCAGTCATAGCTTCTGATTACGAGTACCTACGATTAAAATGAAATACTTAACATAGAGCTACTCGGGTTCATTGTATACTAGCTTTAGTCCGCGTCTTCGCCCGCTCGCTCGAATCTGTTTATTGTCATATAAAATGAACAGCCCCCTTACTCTTGAAACCGATCGTTATTGGATCGGATTGGTATTGTAAATTTTCGTATTTTTAAGTTACGACACCAGCGCTAATTTGGATTCTTAATGGGTGAACTAAATGGCATTGAGTTTTGTATTTTTTTCACTCAATATCCACGCAATATGAATCCATATTAGCTCTGGTGTCGTAACTTAGGAGTACGAAAAATTCACAATACCAATCCGATCCAATAGCGATCGGTTTCAAGAGTAAGGGGGCAGGTCAGTTCATTCCGTTACCGAATTCATTAATGGCATACGCGAGTAAAACAAAAAGGTCACCTAACCAAATACACAGTTTGCGCTACCGAAATGTGTCGCTATGTTCGAGTCGCAAACAAAACAAAACTAGGTAACTGACAAGTCGCTTTAGGCCAATCCGCCGCCTCGGGGCGTTGACGACGCCCGCCGCGTCACACTGCCGATATTTCAGGCTGTCAAGGCGCAGTGCCGCGGGCTAGCAACTGCGTGTTGGAGAATTTTGAAACGTACTTTTTTGAGGTGGTACACATATTTTTTAAGTTGGAATCGTAGCAGCGCAACATTCGTTAATCAATTTGAGGTGATACATAGAGCCTTTGAATATAAGCGTGGAAAAAGGCGGATGTGTTCGGAACGTATCGTTTGGTTTTACAACTGGCAGGTTAACCTCTATTTTTAGTATCTTTATTATTGAAATTTTGCATTCACAATGCTATATCGTTAAAGGATAAAACGTTTACTAGAAAAAAACAACCAGTCTCAGGAAAGCTCGAACGAAAGTGGACCGGCAATCCAAAGGTCACGGGTTTGAATCCCGTTCGAACTTTCCTGGGACTAGTTGTTTTTTTTCTAGTAAACATTTTATCCTTTATTTTTTAGATTCTAAACGTAGCATGGAGTACTTACTCTAAGTTATCAGCTACCTACTGAAAGAAGCCTAATATGTGTTCGACTATTAATTATTCGCATTTTGTTGTTGTTTTTAACTTCGCAATAATGTCACGTTGACTTGACATTTCGACACTTACTAAGATTTAATGTAATTAACAAATAATGACATTAAATATTATAGAAGCAAGTGACAAACAACATGATCACCCTGGATCCTGATAATCGGTGGCACAGTTGCGCGCAACATGACGTAGCTAGCGGGCCGTAGCGGAACGTAGCTCGTAGCTACGAAATAACACATGTGCCCGGACGCCCTCCAACGCCGCCGCCGCCCGCAGGCGTGACGACGCGCCACGTGACAACGACAATATTTCAGGCTGTCACGTCCCTGCGACGGCCGCAATCGGGCCGCAAAGCACAGGCAGACGAGGTTCCAACTAAATCATTCACCGAAAAATATAAGTTTCGATTAGCCTCGCAAAATATATTAGAATCGAATCTTTGACTCGGTTATTTTTTTAATTTATAAAAACAAGCGATTGATTTTATATCCGATGTAATAAGTGACGTTATCGGTCAGTTAACCTTATCTATTTATGGTGATGTGACTTTTTTAATAATATCAACTGCAGGTACACTACATGAGTGAAGTTGGCAGTTGCAGGATTATTACAGGAATTCGATCACTGAGAAATGGTCCCATGGAATGGTCCCATCCCTTAATACTTAGATTGCGGTGCCACTAGATCCAATATAAATTTTATTTAATGAGCACTGATCAGTGCGTGGCTGCAGATGAGAGGTAAAAATGTTATTTGATACCATTTTAAAGATTATTATTGAAATTAATCACTTTCTCCGCTTGTCGATTGAGACACAAGATGTCTTGAGAATAGCATACGCAAATGCAAAGACCAGCAATTTCTGTAATGCATTGCAAATGTATCGGACGTGGTGCCGCATTGCTTGCATCCAGATATTCAAATGCCGTGTTATTGGTAGATTATACATTTGTATTGGAGCAGTATATTATAGATTTGCGGTAGTATTTGATATGCCATTGAAACCAGTTTCAAAATACCTTCTAACGTTACACTTTTGGTTAACCGACAGTGACAGATCAGCGAAGTGGAAAGTTAGAATTATTCAATACCCAGCCCAGATACCACAGTCTTTAACTGTACAAGACCTATAAAATTTGATAGCTTTTTTTGCGCAAAACGGAACGTACACGATCAAAATAATTGGCGTCAGACGTCACTTCATTTCAGTCTCCTTGCGAACGTATCAGTGTTTTATTTAAAATCTTAAACTAATTGTATTATATGAACATTGAAACATTTATTAACCTCAATAAAAAGTAATGTTCTAGTTCGTAAATGCATTAAAAATAGGGTTCGAAATAACGGAATAATCCCGTAATAAATTCCAAATAATAAATAGCTTTTTAATCAAAGTTAAATTAGGATTTGTAATGTCGTCCGACCCGTGTCGCGCCGAAATTTACGTAAATTTTAAATCATGGCTAAGCCGGGCTTAACACTTGAGGCAGTTTCAGCAGACGGACTTTGGTGGCTACTCGAAATCATGAAGGCGAATTTTACAATTTTTTAGATTTTTATGTACGGCTATTGCTTCATTAAAGTCAAATTCATTTATTGCAAATTAATCCATAACTAATTCTTTTGCATCAGATAAATTCAGTTTAGTACAATCAGGGTCAAATTGATCGAAACTACACGAGTGGTCATATTTATCTCGGGCATCTTAGACATAACTAACTATATTCTTTTGTCTTTACAATGACATGATTTTTGATAAGAAAAACGATTTTACAAATTCTCAATTAACTATAGTTTCGGTTTAAATAAATATACTTGTACTAGTAATACTAGTACCATGTAAAAGACTAAATTCAAATGGTTTATTTATAGTACCAGCTTCTGCCCGCGACTTCGTCTACGTAAAATGCGGCATGTCACCAATTATATGTATACCAGCTAAAGTCCTCCCTAAAGGCCGTTCTAAATATTGGTGAACGAATTTATGAAATCGGAAAAGTAGTTTCGGAGATTCTCCTACAACCAAACTCCTACTTACAAAAAAAACACAAAAGAGGTTAAAGCTCATAATTATATAAGTAAGTAAAGATTACATTCAGGTTACTTTAAAACATTTGCTAACTTTATACTCAATGTTCAGCAAAATATAAATTTCAAAATTGTTTTTGTTTGAGCATAATTTCCGCGCTGTCTGGTGGGGTAAGATAAATTATTTAATTAATATTGCCGCCGATATGGTTGAGCTAAACGACGTCTCATGTATCATGCTCGGAAACAGGTGCCTGTTATTTTGTGCGCGGACTGTATTTATTGTGATTAGTGATTTTATCAGTAGGTTACACGCGGGTGTTTATCGCTGGAGGTGGTATTTTTAAATATTTTGTTAGAAATTGTATAAAAGTTTATTTTTCAATTGCCATATTTACAGTCTATTTAAATCTGTCCCTTTCATTATCACCAGCTTATAAATGTCCCACTATTGGGCTCAGGCCTTCCCACACAAACAATAGCACGTGGGATAGTCGAGCTATACCCCACCACGCTTTTAAAAAACAGCAATATTTTAATTTCCCTTTTTGTTACTTTCTTTTTGATTGTCCCCTCTTATTATTTCCCTAACACCCTAATTAGGTGACGGGTAGATATTGCTTACGGCTATTTGTTTTGCTTCTTGTTCTCTTTAGTGAAACAGTAACAGTAATTTAAAAAAAAACAATTAAGTAGATGAAAAATACAATATTTTTTATACCAACAAATGAAAATTAAAATGATAAAGCGTGGTTAATTGTAACTTTATCGCCTCAAGTGGCACTGTCCGCGTGAAACAGCCTGAGCCCCACACTGGGATGTTCATAAACAGATGATGATGATGATTTAAACGCCGTGGTGGTCACCGGTGACCGAAAAACAATTATAGGAGAATGACCTTTTTACTATGGGAGTTAGGCTACTTTTTTAGCTAGCTAACGTAACACAGCGCTTTAAATGAAATAAATAGTAATCAATAGCAGCAATGCTCTGAATTATGAAGAAAAAATTACATTAATATACATGCGGGAGTTTGAAGCTATCTTCATTTTTAGCTTAAGACTTTTTAGGTATTTTGAGGTTATGACTACTATCGTATGACTATCAGTTCAGTTCAGCATTTATTTATTACTTGAGTTTAACGCGGCGTTCTATAAAAAATCTTTTTAACAGTAATCATTATAACTTAAGAGAACACTTTTGATATGTGAATGATTAAGACGCAATAGATATCGAATAGGCTGGTTTGGTCATTCTCCTTTCAATTGTGTCTGGTTTTGTGGCAGTCAACGTGTGGTTACTAACACCTCAGTCTCTTTGTGACCATCACCACCTGCCTAAAGCATGGCGGCATGCGGCATGGACAAGCAATACGTATCGCGTAACGGTGAAAGAATACTCCACCCCCTCTCTTCGCCTTGGCGTCGTAAAAGGCGACTAACGGACTAA
Organism: Scoparia ambigualis; assembly: GCA_963921215.1. Taxonomy (NCBI): domain Eukaryota; kingdom Metazoa; phylum Arthropoda; class Insecta; order Lepidoptera; family Crambidae; genus Scoparia; species Scoparia ambigualis. The sequence goes on from OY992507.1 coordinate 4,176,180, forward strand.
TGCAGATACATCCAACAGCTTAGAGCGACGATGGGCTCACCACCAGTCACGCTGAGCACATGAAATGGTGAAAAGTGGACTATTCATTGCCTAGTCTCTAACTAACCCTTCGGGGATAATAGTCGTGATTATATGTATCTATGTATTAAAAATAAATTTATTGTCTGTGTAACATCCTAAGACTAACATTAAACTTACAAAATAGGATTGTCAATAAAAAAATTAATGCATTACAAGAGTTTAAAATTAAGTTTAGTGGTACAAAATAACCGAAGTGATACCTACCTAAATTAAGTAACCCAAGTAAATATAACCGAATAGTAAATAAAACTCTCAGCTTTCGATACTATTTAATGTTAACGTGAAAATCATGCAAAAACAATATCTTTACGTGTAAGTTTCAAACTTGAACACACCCAAATTCAACTGGTTCGAACCCACCCCAAGTTTAACTCAAGATATCAGCGGTACACAACAAAGATGCAAACTCGGCTATGACACCTCGAAACGGACAAACGGACAAGCCGCACAGTTGTGCCGGACCCGGACAGTCGCAAACACGACGCACGCGAGTCGGTCACCAAACATTGTCCGCACATAGGGTTACCAGGTCCAATAATAGAAAAGCCGGACACTGTACTACATTTATTTAGCCCTTCGATCTTATAAACTACTTGCGACCCGCCCCGGCTTCGCACGGGTTACTACCCGTACCCATACCTAAACAAATTATAGCCTATAACCTTCTTTGATAAATGGACTATCTAGCACTGAAAGAATTTTTGAATCGGACCAGTAGTTCCTGGGATTAGCGCGTTCAAGCAAACAAGCTTTTCAGCTTTATAATATAATTAGTATAGGTTTAGCCGAACATTTTCTGAAAGTCTGACATATTAGACTATGAAAGCGGGACAGCTTTAGCTTACCTGGTGTAATTTAGCCGATATGTCTATTTAGGCGTTTGGTACAAATTGATGTCGAACGAAAACGCGCGAGCAAGTCACGACGCGCTGCCATGCCTACCATAACTCGTAATTTTTCCAATAATTGTTTTTTCTTCTTTCCTTCTAATTCGCTCGCAGGTGCGAGCTAAGCAAACATTATTTTGTTTCATAGTCATAATTCAATATTCAATATAATTCGTTCGGCTTTCAGTGCAAAATGTCCGGCTAAATATGAATTTGTGCCCGAATTTTCTATTTTCAGGGCTGGCAACCCTAACGACGCACAATAACGCTTGTGTACGCGCGCACACCAGCTTACAACTACAAAGAGTCAATATTTGACCCCCGCTCCTTCATATGCCACGTCATACGTTACCGCGAAAGACCCTCGTGAATACATCTTAATACCCCTTTGTGCGGATTAACCCTAAAACGTTCGATTGGGATGTTATAGGTCCGTGTGAATGGGCTACACAGACCCCTCCATTTCTAATACAGTTTGGGTAATTGACTGTTGTGATAATGCGCTCTTTTGCGGTGTTTGTTGGTGTTTAGTTTGAAAAGGTTTCGTTTCAATTAAGGGTAACTTTACGACTTAACTTATCACCTTCTTATTTTATAATTGAACTCTTTAACAATGTTATTTACCAACTAACTGTAGTAAAAAATACCAAATAATCATAACGAACCAGGTTGTAAACGTCCCAGTAGTTTAAGACCTTTCCACATGAACAATAGCACTTACGTGAGGAGATTGGCCCATAACCCCACACGCTGGCCCAATGCGGGTTAATGTTATTTGACGATTGCTATCTTCTCTACTTACGGCAACCGGTACCAACGGCCTCATGTAAAACTTTTCTTCAATATTGCTGTTATTTTATCTACTAGGTACGATTAATCCCACCGATGGTAAGTGACAACAAGGCCGCTTCACACGGAATCCTGAACCACTGAGGAATTGGCTATCTTATCTCTAAACTGTCGGAACACAACAATGCCATTAACATTGTTGTTACGTCGTCAGACTTTAGATAAGATAAACACACATTTAGACGGGGATTAACACTAACCACTTATTAAAACCACTCACTCTTGAACATTTTCAGACACAGAAATTGGCGCAACTGTCAACGTCGAATTTGACAGAATCGAGCATAGACTATGCGATATTTTGCGATCACGATGCATAAAATGTACCACAGAACCGAAATAATCGACCTTGGTCATACTAAAGTAGTCTGTAAGTGTATGAAAACACGGTACAAAGTCAAGTGTGTCCTTTGTAGGTGCAGTCTCATGCGACCACTGGGGGGCTGAGAGGTTAAAGGTATACTACGCACACCTTTTTATGCCCGACGACTTTTCGACCTAGTTGCACCGGTCGAGGTCACGGGCGGGCTGAGTATACGACGTCGGGTATAAAAAGGTATGCGTAGTATGCCTTTGGTAAGTAGTTAGCGTTAATCCCCGTCTAAATGTGTAAATGGAACGCGAAAGTTTAAATAAGATGGTGGTAGCTAGCCAGGCGGACTTAACAAGCACTACAATCAACCAAACCAAGTACACAAAAAAGGAGAATGACCAAACCAGCCTATTCGATATCTATTGCGTCTCAATAATTCACATATCTAAAGTGTATCATTTATAATGATTACTGTTAATGAAGGTTTTCTATAGAACGCCGCGTTAAGAGTCAAGTGATACATAAATGCTGAACTGAACTGATAGTCATACGATAACAGTTGTCATAACCTCAAAATACCTAAAAAGTCGTAAGCTAAAAATGATGAGAATGATAGCTTCAAACTCCCTCATGAATATTGTAATGTAATTTTCTCTTCATAATTCAGAGCATTGCTGCTATTGATTACTATTTATTTCATTAAAGCGCTGTGTCACGCTAGCTAGCTAAAAAACTAGCCTAACTCCCATAGTAAAAAGGTCATTCTCCTTTACTCCCCTGCTGGGAATTGAACCCGGGACCTATGGGTTTGAGACTGGTGGTTTAGCCACTACACCGCAGAGGCGTTTAAAGTTATATTGCTATTGCCTCGCCGGCTTTAATTATTATTATCTGGGCGTGTCGCGCCGGTGGCGGGCACTTTATATCCGTCGTCACTAATTCGGCCATCACATAAATTAAAGGATTTGAAGCGGTCCAAATGTATGTGACGCTACGAGCACGGATCGCTCCAAATTGGAACGGCAAATACATTTGGCTTGCTACACAATATGCCTCCATTTGATTGCCTTAATTACCAAACACAGTCGTGTGTTATACTTCGTATACGAGTAGTTAGGTTTTTATCTAATTACCGTGTTGCATAGCGGTGAAAGAATACTACCAACCCCATCCCTTTCCTTGTGTGTCATAAAAACGACTAACGGACTAAAGATTGCACATACATCCAACAGCACAGATTGGCGGTGGGTTTACCACCTGTCACGTTGAGCACATGTGCAGTCGCTATTTGGTGAAAAGTGGACTTTAATAGAAGACTGCTTTTGCTGTCCTCATTGCCTAGTCTGGCTTACCCTTCGGGGATAATAGTCGTCATAAAATATTATATAGGTATGTATCTTTACACTAGGACCCTTAAAATGAACGTTACCAAGACGTATTTACTCGTACATTAGAATATCTCTTGTCTCCAGAGAGTTGTTAATTAGCTAGCCGAGACTGGAGTTATCATTTGAACGAACGATATCTAACAAGCGTCTCAGCTTTGACCTGACAATTTAAATAAATAAACGTGTGTGATAGTTTAAACTAGGTTACGAAATGTCTCGTTACAGTTTCTTCTTGTGAAACGCTGTTGTTTTTACATATTTCTTTTTAATTTGTTGAAAACTCTTTCTCCTATTGGTATGAGATGATAAGGCCGCACGATGAAAGTGCACTTACTGTCAGAATTTTCTGGCTGTCTTATCATTAACTCCATGTCTTGGAAAACACAACAATGCTACGGAAATTTAATAAAATAAGTAAGTATTCGATTAAGTTCTCTCGCACTTTTACGAATCGTACGTTGCAATGCGTCTTGTAAATACTTTTTGCTTCTCATAAATTTGAACAGCTGAATTCTCTAGCAATTAAATTTTTGTTGTTAATAATTAAAATAGTAAGTATTAAAACTACTTAAACCCTGATCGCATCTCACATCACGGGTTTATCTGATAATCAGCTTTGCAGATGCTTAAAGCTGCAACATTTAGTAAGCGGAGTCCTATTCATCGTAGCGATGTTATACTAAGTACCTATTACATTTAGAACCTGCAGAATTATGCTACGTTGAATAAATGCTTTGAATTGCAAAGTTTGCTACAACTTGTTTTCGGTAAAGGATTTCTAATGTAGAGTTAAATTAGCACATATAACATTTTAATACGATCAAAAATACTTTAGAAAAAGTTAAAATTAACGAATAAAAATCTTTTGATTGTGAACTATTTTTTTAACTAGTTTGGTATTCAATGCGAACCGAATATAGACAAGTACCTTATAATTTATGACGTCGTCGTTCATCCAAACACAAACAAACAATTCCAACATCTAGAACACGACCAGGATTAGCTTATCAACAAGGCCGGGGTGTGCTTTATAACACACATAATAATATGCTTTCGTAAACAAATCGGTAGCGAACGCCGCGCAGCCCCGGCGAAAACACGGAGAAACTCTCTACTTAACAAAGCAAATAGTTCTTGCATGCATTTCAGATTAGCCGGCCACTCTAGTCGGTGCTGCACAGAGTAAACATAGAACAGAGGCGGGCGGAATGAAATTACTCCGCGGAACGAAGGACAAAAGCTCGGCGGCGCGGCGGCGTTGCGATGCAAACTACGCCCGACTTGGGTGCAAACACGAGTGCATGAGTCTCATGACGCTAGCCGTACGTGCCAGCTTTTGATGTGTCCTTGACGTGCTACGACAGCTTTATGTTACTCACCAGTGGAGTTAGGACTATTATTATTATAAACACTTTGAAAGTTTCGCGCTCGGAAATTTAATGTGAATTTAACGGGGTCCATGAACGAAACGTCCGTTGGGTAAATACTTAAAACTGAATGCTTTGGATTTGGTTATGTATGTAAAACTTTTTTAAAACTATAATGAGAGAACGCCGTATTTGCTATGGGCAATTCATAACCCTATTATAATGGATTCTGTACTCTTTTTTCTTATTTTAAAACTACATAGGTACCTACTCTACTTATTTACGTTAATAAACTTACACAATACATTAATTACTCATTAACGGTATGCTGTAGTGTCGTCAACTTTTTAAAGCTGCCGCACAGTGGGAAATCTTTTCGCCATTTAGAATCAAAGAACAGCCACACCGTTTTGTCTCAACCCATTTACACTCGTGCCCCTAATTCGGTTACAGCGGAACACCCCGAGTAAAACTAATTAGACCGTCTCATAGACGGAGACACCGCTGTGCCGTCTGCGCGATGCTCTTTGAGCGTACTGCATAAAGTTTGATCTCGCTTTCATTACCAGTCGGAGCTAAGCTAATTCTCGCTAAACGGCTCGGACGCCCGAACGAGTTACCGTCTCGCGTTTATTAAGCGGACAATGGTAATTCAATCTGCGCTGCATAATTATATAGTTAGTAAAAAAATGGCGCGAACGGCGGCGCAGGGGAGAACTGTGGTATTAAAGTTGCAGCAAGTTTTAAACGGTCTAGGTAAATAGTGCTACGATTTTTGTGAATGAAGGTGAGATTAATTTCTTAGTGCATCTTCTTTTTTATAAATACAACATTTTTGATTAGTATAAGGATTATAAATCTAAACCTGGCACGATTCTGCCCAGAAGCCAACTGGATGGCGACAACAGCTATAATAGCTACTTCTGCTTACCAGAAGAACCGTTTTCCATTGATCTGTTCCAGTTTGAAGGCCACTCCATGTCCAATGAAATTATAAGGTAGAAAAGAAGCCTAATAACTTTACAACTTCTCAACAAGCACATTAAGGGTAAAAAAAGCGTTTCATTAACAAAACCAAAACTCTTTGAAATTTCTTAATTAAACGTATGACCAAATTTGCAGTACACCCTGTGACCACAATCTCTGAAAAAGGTTTGAAACGTCTTAATAATACAAAATAATTTTTACTCTAAATATGTACAAACAAAACGCAAATGGATAAAAGCTAAACTAACGTAAAAGTGTTTAATTTTACCGACTAAAGCTATGCTGTATTCACCTACAGTAGCATGCATACTGCAGGATCATTGTTAATCCTATCGTGCGCTTAACTAATACCTGATTAAATGCGAAAGTTATCTAATCTAGTTACAGATCAACGCTAGACGAAACTCTGCCGCTGCGGCCGCGCGAGTGATTTCCACTTTAATCTAACTAAGGTTTATTACAGCGTCTGACCTGCCAAACTAAACTAATTTTGGCTTAACGTTTCAGCTGGCCGAATAAGTTTCTAGTGCACGTTTGCACGGAACAATCGGATGCGACTCTGGCTCGGCCTGGTGTGATGTGGCTTTCCGAACTTCTAGTGATGGCGGCTGTTTTTTAGTCCACGTTCGCTGTTTACATGTAGACTTTCTTTTGTCTGCGGCTTCGCTCTCGTCAATTTTTGCGTTATAAATTAGCCTGAGGCTCCTATGGTATGGTCCTTTCGGTACAGATGGTACCGAAAGTCATCTAAAACAGCTTAGCTGTTTGAGCGTGAAAGTGTGATGTGCCTTTCTAAACTTCTAGTGCTGCTGCTGTTTTTAGTTCACATTTGCTGTTTAAATGTCACAGACTTACTTTTGACTTAGGCTTTGCTAAAAGTTAAAGTTGCCTATAAGTAACCGACTTAAGGCTCCATACCGAAATTCATCTAAATCAGCTTAGCGGTTTATGTGTGAAAACGTAACAAACTCACTCTCGCATATTAGGCACATAGTTAGTTTCCCGGAAAAACGACATCATATAATCACGACTATCATCCTCGAAGAGTTAGTCAGAGATTAGGCAATGAGGAACGTAAAAGCAGTCCTCTGTCATAGTCCACTTTTCACCAAATAGCGACCGCACATGTGCTCAACGTGACAGGTGTTGAGCCCTCGCCGCTCTATATATGCTGTTGGATGTATTCTGTGCAGTCTTTAGCCCGTTAGTCGCCTTTTACGACACCATAGGGAAAAGAGGGGGGGGTAGTATTCTTTTATAAGCCGCTACGCGACACCGCACACTACAAACGACTAAACTTACCTAAAAATCTGCTGTTTCCATAATAATATCTAAAAATTATTCACATTATCAGCATTTCAGTAACGAAATACGAGTACGGTGACTATCGCCCAGCCGACCCAGCTCGGGTTCCGTGATAAATTGTGGAGGTGTTAGCAGTACGCATGTGTCTTTTCATTGGCGCAACACTCTACTGAATTATACAGGGGAGCAATTCAAATGGGTTAGCAGGGGGAAGTCCGAAACTATAAGAGATAGGGAAATCTGTTCTATGCATCTATGGCGTCGGTTTTTAAGTTAAGTCAAGTTACATAAAATAAGAATATCTTTTACACAAATCCCGTTCAAATGAACTATAAACCAACTGTACATTTTAACCTTCATTGTATTAACCCCTCTGCCCCCAAGCGGTCGCATGAGACCGCACCTACAAAAACATACTTGACTCTGTACCGTGTTTTCATAGACTTACAGACTACTTTAGTATGAACAAGTTTAATTATGTTCTCAATGCTGGGCTTACTTCGGAAGCAAATCAATGAGTGCTCCAGAGCTGTTGATGACATGGAGACCAGGAGTCGTCGCAAAGCACTCATTTTTACAGGAATTGCAGAAGAAGAAAAAGAAAATACAAAGGCCCTCATTTTGGAAAGTATCAATGCTAAGTTGGGCCTGAAAGATATAACCACGGCTTCTATTAAAGTTTGTCATCGACTTGGAGTGACCAAGCCAGAACATCGCAGACCAATCTTGGTTAAATTCTTCACCATGGAGCACAGGACCGCTGTGTGGAGGGCGAAATCTTCTTTTAAGGGATCCCCTGTTTCAGTCCGTGAATTTCTGACCAGAACCAGGCAGGCTGTATTTGGCAGGGCTCGTTTACATTTTGGGATGAGGTCTTGTTGGACGCAGGACGGCATCATAATTATAAAGTCTTCTGACGGTAACCGTCATAAAGTCACCACCGTGGAAGAAATGAACCCGTTGTTGGCGAAGTATCCATGGAAACCTGGTGATTCACCGGTCGGAATTATTTCGGTTCTGTGGTAAATTTTATGCATCGTGATCGCAAAATATCGCATAGTCTATGCTCGATTCTGTCAAATTTGACGTTGACAGTTGCGCCAATTTTTGTGTCAGAAAATTTCCACAAACGAGTGGTCGGGCTTTTTATAGCTAAATGTATTTCTTACAACCCACATTAAGAACTAGGTACTGCGCAATCAAACAACATGCATTATTTTGAGAGATTTTACCGAAACAAACCATATAAACATTCAAAATTATGACTTATATTAAAAGTAGGCGAGGCAAAAGCATCCTAAACAAAATACGTAAAGAAACATACTGGCAACCTTAAAACTTCTGTTTGGTACAATCTAACATTTTTCATAAATGTTGTTTACATACGGTTGCCTTCTTCAATTTATCGCCTACAGCACACACCCTACACCTTATCGCGGGAGCTGGGTTCGAACTTCATAATTTATGGCATTAAATTTCATTGGGATCAAATAGTAATACATCATTTGGGAGTACACTCGCGGGGAGAGTGGGCGCATTGGGTGACTGCGGTGGAACTTGGTCCGTGCGAAGGCGATAAATCGCGGAGGTGCGAGCCCGGCCACTTGCGAGAATTATATTTTACGCTTGTACCTACGACTACTGCGATGTAGCTTTAAATGTTAAAACGTGAAAGTGGCGTTTTCGTTTATACGTTTTAACATGATTAGAATAGCACTGTATTATGCTTTATTACATACAATATCACGGTCTTTTCCCGGAAGACCAGATAGATGCCACATATTTCCGCTTGCTACGATACCTGACACACATTTTCGTTTAGTTTAGTGTATTATCTTATGATTTAAGGTGATCACACAATATGTAGGTGTGTTTATTACTTATCACAGATACATATAAAGTAATCTGTTCACTGTATTATCTGAAATCAAAACAATTCGTAGGTACTGAATTTTTCATTAGAATGGTTAAAATGTGTTGTTCTGTAAACGAATCTAAAACAAACCAAACCAACTTTGGGACGTGTGTTTTATGATCCTATCTCCTCATGTGTTATTTTTATTTTTCAATTTAGCAAGCTCAGTGATGATAATGAGGACAAATAATTACAGTTAGTTGTATACATTCATGCCCTACCTCCCTCTGCATATCACCAATGCACAACGTACCCTATTAACGCGCTCTGTAGTAATTCCGTAAGTCCGTAATTCCGGTAATCCGGATAATTTACGCAGCTCTTATACTTAGGTGGTTTAGAGGCGCTAATTTCGCCGATTTATGACTTACCTTCGGCTTTTGATGCGCACAACTTCGTAGTGTTCGCGTTATCGTCCTCGAGATCAGCGAACTAGAATGCATATTGTACATTTATAGCTACATCTAGTACTACGAGTAGAAGTCATACGCGCTCCTTCGATAAACTCACTTTTAAGGATAGGATGGAAAAATATCTCCAAATCACACACGCGTCAGCACATAGAGCAGAGCTTCTTGTAATATGTGTTTCCACCAAATAGTAATAATAATAATAACATCCTTGAATTATGTTTATCAACATTACGTTACTGCGGTGTAGACAGGACAGACCCACACTATTTGTGGCCATGCCAATTTAACCCTTTAAAACGAGCACAGCATGTTGAAATTTTTAATTTGTTTCGACCTTATCTCAATCGTATAATATTCAAAATATGATGGAAATATTTTATTATTATTATTATATTTTAATTTCGCGGGCTACGCACTAAGCCAATATTAAGTGGCATAGCTAGCAGTAAAGTACATTAAGGTTTTTTTACAGAAGAAAGAATTAAAAATAGAGTTTCAACACGTGTTGTTGCCAAAAGAACACTCACAGAGAAACTCCGTGGGAATATAGTATATCCCACTGCTTGATAAAGGGTTAAAGAGTTGACACTGACACAAAGATATCGCACAATGCTCCTAATACTGAATCAAGTTGCAAATTGTCCCGCTGGTTCCGGACCGGTCATGTCCGTCTGCTTTGCATGCAGCCGGGCAGCGGCAGGGCCGGCTTGTTACTCCGACTGACCTATTTGTCATTTAAGCGGGTACGCTGAGCTGTATTAATCAACGCGTCTAACAAATACATAAGTTGTTTTCATTAATTCATTATAATCTCGGGTTTTCAGCCTTTACGTTGAGCAAGTAAAATATGGAAACGGAAAGTAGAAAAGAATAAGAGTTTATTTGCGTTTAAATAGGGTACCTATATTTAAAGTCTTAATTTCTATTTTTTTTTATTTAGAAATATTATTTTATAACTTAAAAGTTTCGGCTATTCATCCATCAATAATAATAGCATGCAAATAATAACTAATATCAAAAATGCGATAGTGACTTAGATTGTTTGTTACGCTTTTGCCTATCGGCTATTTGGAGTCCTGCTAATAATCAAATTGTTAACGCAATATGTGAGTACAACAACAAGGTTAGTGTCAGTTCTGTTGTGTGCAGAGATAAGATAGACAGTTCCTGTTTTTAAAGATTCCGGGAGAAGTGCGCTTCCACTTTCAGCCTCATCGTCATTTACCAACAGATGAGATGAAAGCCAAATGCTTACCCGTTAAAATAAAAATAGAAAAAGCCTACTTACTTACTCGTGTTTTTATTTCTTCTATTTCAAGTTTATGAGCAACAACTTACACCTTTAACGTATGAACGCATTTGGCGTTACAACGACACGCCGCCTGATGCCCTTACTCAGCAAGCCGTGTAACACAATCGAGCATTACCTCCGATAAACCAAACAGGAAATATTTCCCGCACTCGCATCGGTGAATCTTCGAATTGCCCAATCATACGCGAAATTCGCGTAAAACGCCGCCGCCGTCGTTATTGCTCAAATTCGTGAAAGTGAAATTCCTTTCGGAAACTCATAAATCGAGGCGAATATCTTAAACTATTCAAAATCACTCCCCGACCATAAAAGAGGCTATATATCTCTGGTGGGTATTACCGGAGATTTACTATGCGTCCAGGTCTGGGGTGCGTTTGATAGCGGGGGCGATAACGAAAACGACGCCCATTTATATTCTGTACGTTTGATTCGTCTTCGCCGTTCAGTGTCCCGTTCTATTGTAGCGCGTATTAGCACGCGAGTGTGATGGTGGGACACTCAACAAATTAACTTGCTTGTCATTCGCGAGTGTATTATCGTCGTAGTTAAATAAATATTCTATACAGACAGTTCTTTTACTTTATGTATGCATTAGGCCAGCGTGATGGGTACTATAGTACCAATGTAGTAGGTATACCTACTGTTGTTTATGTGGCAAGTCCTGAGCCCAGCAGTGAGACAATTATATGATAATGATGTATTTATTTAAATTAACGCCGAATATGCTAATCTAAAAAAAAACATTTTTATTCTTCTTTTTTAAATTATAAAACATAGCTAATACTCATTAATCAATCACTTAAAAAACGGTACCAATCGCAACAAACAAACGTAGAAATAGTTACTTACCTACCTATAATAAATCGAGCATAATGAACGGCCATAAACGTGAATGGACTCATCTCGCCGCTGCCACTCACGCCACACTCTAAACTACCTTAAAATCTAGGTGAGACGCACGCGGTCCCCCCGAATGAGTGTGATCCGTCATACTGACAATGACAAACAAGGGCCTACCTTTGGACAGGCTGATAGACCACTGTACCTACGTGCAAGGGTTGGGCTCTCAATGGAGGCATTGTCTGCCACTCAGCTCATGGATGATTGTCTTTGCAATACATTTAATCCGCTCGGGCGGCGGCAGACGATATTTCTAGAGGATCTATTATGATTAGTTAATCTACACTGGCCTGCAATAATAAGTAACACATTTTTAAAATTTCATTTTTTTCTGAACTATAGAAGTTAGAGATTTAAAATAAAAAAGTTTTATAGCAAATTTTATCAGCTTTTTTTGAAGCTATAGTAAATTATACAATAGTAAAATTTTTAAGTCTTGTGTGTCTTGTTTATCTTGTGTACTTTAAAAGTTATTACAATTTTAAAAGTGTGATACTTATTTTTGCAGGCCAGTGTATTTTAAAATAGTTTATGTTTAATCAAAAAAGAAAATTTTGCTCATTTAGAAAACTAAGATCGATAATACAACTTTTTTTAAATAATAATTTTAATTTATTTAGGGAATATTAATACTACTTTACTTTCAGTGTTATATATACTCGTACTTTACATGTGCATATAATTGTAGTAAAGAACAAAGAAAAACTACGTTGGTACAGCAGTGTTCAATATAATATTATAATCTCTACAGCTTAGTGGCATACGTGGTTAAAACTTGATATGCATGAACAATGTGCAAAAGTACTAATATGGTTATATTATAACTAAACATTATTATATTATAGTATTTGGGAAATAAATTGACACGCTGGTTTACGATACAATATCTAAAGATTTGACATAGTATACAGAAACTGAGAACTCCTATTAAATATTATATAATATTAAATGTCTCTTGCGAACACGATAACCCGCGCTCAAATATTTATTAACATTCAGGCGCAACGGCCAAGTAAATAGAAAAAGACATTTTGTTTCCGCTTATGGCCGCTCGTGTGGACTGAAAAAACTATTCGAGAACATTTTGTGAAAGGAAAAGTTTCGCGTCCTCATTCCTCTGAAGTCGGAACTCGTCGGCGGCAAACGAACCCGAAACACGGTTCGGACGAATTAAAATATTATGCGGAAGTAATGATGACGACATCACACTCAGCCTCAGCCGACTCTTCATTTAGGCTTTAAAGCTCGAAATCTTATTTGCATTTTATATACGGTGTTTGATAATAGGTATATGATCCCGCTACTGACTAACTATCCTATTAAGCGTCAAGAACAACTATTTACATGAAAGCAGCTCTGAAATTGCGATAAAACTATTATGTTTAAGTATGTATATGTAATAATATATTTATTTCACACACACCTATTTATGTATACGTACATTATTTGTTTTTATTTATTTATTGCTATCTATTCACTTTTATTTAAATTCCGTAAAAAGTTTACACCTCCTATTTTCAAGTTTATATGATCTCTCCATCCGACTGGTTGTCTGGAAGAAATCGCTTCATAGCGATAAGACCGCCAAATTGTGACTATGTATTTTACCTTTTTTCTTGTTTTGTATGTATTTGTATATGTAAACTGTTGCAATAAAAGAGTTATCTATCTATTTATCTATCTAAAACAGTAATTTCAGCAAAATGAAACACTTAATTTCTTCTTAATTTAATTAATCACTTCTTTATTTTTTGACTTTATTATAACCTACTCTAGTATACAAACTATCAACACTTAAATCGTACTTAACTTAACTAAATTGTGCTTAGCTTTGACTTTAAAATAATAAGCGCTTTAAAACTAAACTCACCGTTTCAGAGCACGCAATAAAATTGGACAAAACTCTTTCGATACAGTATGCTACGCAGCTTATTCGCTTATACTAAAGACTACGATACACGGAAAGCGCTGAAGTTGCGGTAGCTCAGTACACTTTACCGATTGGATTGATATCTTATGATGTGAGGCAACCTCTATAATTAAATTTAAGATGAAATTATTTAAATTTTGAGTTTCTTCTTTAAAAAAGGAGGAGGTTCTCAATTCATAGGGAGCTTTTTTATTTTATTTATATTATATTTATATATTTTTCATTTTTTTTATTCTACAACGGTTAAGCGGTTGGCCTTCATCTCACCTGATGGTTAGTGACGATAAGGCAGAAGGTAGAAGCGCGCTTCACCCGGAATCCTCAACAACTGAGGAACTGGCTATCACTGTGTTTATATTATATTGGCTTTCCCTGTATTTTTTATTTTATTATAAAATCTGTTTTTTTTAATTTTGTTTTTCACTTTGTTAATTTTGTATTCTTGTGTCAATGTAATACGAAATACACAGTTATCATTTAATTTGATTTAAACTTACATAGATTAAACAATTTTATTTAAAAGTAAAATAAATAGGCTATATTTTGTCCCACTGCTGGGTAAAGGTCTTCCCTCTACGTTTCCATTCGTCCCTATCCCAGGCCGCAGTAGAATACAATATAAAATTAAAAAATATATATAAACAGGCTTTTTTCAACAAAAGACGCAGACGCGCCATTCAAAGTTTCTACAGCATTATAATAAACCGTCGGGCAACCGCGTTCAGTGCGGCGAAGCCTCAAAGGCTGCATTTTCCGCGGCACCTGCGGCTTATTTATGGGGCCGGGAGACATTGGCACCAGAATAATGGATTCCCTATCGTTGTTCAGAATATTCCCCGTGTCGACGGCGCCGCTCTCGGTATCATATTTATAGAAAGGGCGCGAGTGACTCGCTGATTCAATAACTCAAAGTATTGTACAAGATGGGAAATTTTTTGACATCTTTTCGAACTGGTTTTTTGAGCAGTGCGTCAGACAATATGCTTTTTATGGTGTATGACAAATTAAGATTTAGTCAAAATTCAATTATGACTTCAACAATTATTGAGCACTTAGAAGAGCCTGCAAGCAAGGGCATTTCATTTCACACTTTCTTTTACAACGTCATAGTTACTTGAAATAAACTAATTCATAATTTTATTGTCTCACGTCACGTTATCACAAGAGAGACCGCTCTTTTGCTAATCGTTTACGTATTTATTTATTTAAAGTATGGATATTTATCCGTTATCTACTTTAACCATATTAATGAGTTTGAATAGAAGCTTATCTTGGTCTAAATAATTGGTGTGAGCGTAAACAAATTTATTGTTATTATTTACAGCCAAGGAAGTGTCTACTAGAATGTTAGAAATGCCGTTAGAAGTAGCTACTTTAACACTTAACCTAAAAGTACTATCAGTTTTACCCTTGATACTAAAGTAACTCCGCTTACGATACAATACATATTACAAGAACTATCGTAACAAAAAGCACAACAAAGTCTTAAGCCACGTGTGTTCGCAGCCGAGCGATACAGGCTGCGTTCTACTTCTAATACGCTCAGAACTCGAAGCGATTTGCTGTGCAGTAGCTAAACACAGCAGCTGTCTCGCTTTTCCTAATAAAGTACGTTTTCCCTGACTGTAAAACTGTTCGGGATAACTTTAGAAGTGTTTCACAACTGGTGGGTACTAGTGTGTTAAGTAGAAGGGTGTAAATCTAAGACGACTAAATAATTCTTTATTTACTATTTCTGGAATAATTTTATTTATTTTATTATATCTACCAACAGTTTTTTACATTGATAAATACTTAATATAAAATCTGTTAATTTATTATAGCTTACTGGTTTATGCGGCTGGCTAAATTGTAAAACAACTGACTGTAATATTATAGCCAGTGGTTTTTTTTAAAAGTCAAACTGGATCTTCACTCAAATTAGGTGCCAACTCAAAAATAGGTGCCGTTTCGTACAGATTCACCCGAATCACACACTGCTCTCTACATCCCGCTCTGCCAAACATGTTATGTAATCATTAAAGTATTCTTCAATTGTTTACAATCGAGCTACTTCATAATAATTTCTTTCGTTGCTAATTCTTTCACGTCTACAGCAGTTTTAAGCGAACTTTTCTACAACTATCAAATAAACAGATGCACACAAAGCGGGGTCCATAAAATCTTAATTAAATTATTCTCGCATTGAACTCCGGGGAGCTTACGGTATGCTAATTAGCAGAACTTGGGTCATCTAACGCCTGGTCCGGTTCAGCGCGGGAGTTACGAAATACGCGGCCGTCCGTTGTGCCTCAGTAAAATTTGCATACTGTTCAAAAGTTAGAATTAACTTTCAATTTTACAGCTCGTTTGGGCGCGTTAACGGTTAAGTGTTTGACCGAATTTATTTTTGAGGTTACGATGTTTTGAAATCTGTTGTTTTTGTAAGTTCGCCGCGCTGCTCCCGGCTGCTCAGCGGAGGGGAGAAAAACACGCCCCCGCTGGGTTTGTTGCCGGTTCTTCTCGGTACAAGGTCTTCGGCGAAGACTTGTTAGATTTTCGTTAGTAAGTTATAACCTAAAGGTACAAAATAATTTGATTTTTAATGAAGTTTGAAATTTATGAAGAGAAGTGTCTTTTTTTTACTTTTACGTGATATAAGTACATCGTATTCCAATATTTATACCAAGTATCTCTTTTACATCTTGGGCTGCATTTATACTTATTCCCACACGCAACAAATATTTGAAGCAAAGTGTGCAACACAACACACGTATCATTAGAAAAATATACACTCCTAGTTGAAACAACAAAGGAGCAACTGAACCAGTACATTTGTTGTTCAACAAACAAATCAACAATTCCAGTTCGACGCGCTCCGCGTATCCGTCAACACGCGATTTGCGGTCGCTTGTACCATATCTGCCTATAGTTGTATCGTTTGTGCGCCGGTTACAGAGTAGTTTGCAAACAGAGAAAAACGCAATGAGCATCGTGAACAGCACCTTTAATCAGCAGGAGGACGAGCAGGCAATGAGTGTGGGTGACTTAAGTTTTACACAGACCGGCCAAAATGAGCAAGTGACACCTCCCTACTTCGTCACACAAAGGAGCAGACCGGATCATGATTTTCGGAAGGACTTTGTATCCTTTCAGGAAACAATTACTTCGACTTTGGAAAGGTGGTTCACTAAATACGACGACAAACAGTCCAAGTTGCTGAATCAAATTGAAGAGGTGAAAAAATCGCTCGATTTCATGCACACTGAGCACGAAAAATTGAATAAGAAGACTGATGATATTTGCTTTCGTCTTAATAAACTAGAAGAGAAATCTGCAGAGAAGGATATTCAAATTTGTAAAATTGCCCAGTTGCAAGAAAAAATTGATACAATGGAACAGCACGCACGGCAGTGTAACGTGGAGATAAATAATTTACCAGAAAGGCGTGGCGAAGACCTCGTCTCTTTGGTGACAGCCTTAGGGGCTGTAGTAAAACAGCCAATCATGCGTCAGGACATAGTTGCTGTGCACCGGGTTCCACATGCCGATAACCAGAGCAAAAGGCCAAAGAACGTGATCATAAAGCTATCCAGCAAAATCTTGCGTGACAATCTGTTGTCGGCAACTCGGCTAGCTAAAGGAGTCACCACTGATCAGCTCAATATGTCAGGCCCACCTCAAAAGATATTCCTTAATGAGCACTTGACCCTTAAGAATAAGCAATTGTTTCGAGAAACCAGATTGGCCGCCAAATCCGGTGGTTTTAAGTACACTTGGATTAAAAATGGAGTCATCTTGGTTCGCGAGAAGGACACTT
This sequence comes from Scoparia ambigualis, assembly GCA_963921215.1. Lineage (NCBI taxonomy): Eukaryota > Metazoa > Arthropoda > Insecta > Lepidoptera > Crambidae > Scoparia > Scoparia ambigualis. The sequence continues at coordinate 4,193,626 of OY992507.1, forward strand.
CGCCGACATTTGCTGTTCGTCGTCAAGAGGACTTACTCAAAATTACAAGGAAGACGAAATGATTATCTAAAGTTCATTCTGTTACCCCGTAACTATGCATTGAAATTATTTCATGTCGTAAAGTTGACTTGTAAACTAATATTTTGTGTTGTCTGTGTTGCCTCTGAGCTTGTAAATACTCTGTGTGTTTACTTCGGTCGTCTAGAAACTTGCTCATGCAGTGTTGGTTATCGGTTTACCTACATAACTAATTGTTACAAAAATTTTATGTTTTTAGTGCAAAATTATGTCAAAATTAGTTTAAATCAAATTATAAATTATTATTATAATGTAGAACAAATAATTACTCTGTGTTGTTGCTTCGAATGTCTAGAAAACTGTTCACGCTGTGTCTGTTTTTGGCTTACCTACATAGCTAATTGTTACTATTTTTTAAAGTTTTTAGTGCAAAATTGTGATAAATTGAAATTATACCAAATTAAAAGTTATAATTTTATTGTGAGGCGAATGTGGTGTTCGGTAGCAGCGATGGAACATCGATTTTTGTACCAATGCCCTTCCTCTGTAAGTACCTACATTAGTTATTCGACTCGTTTAGCATACAATAAATTATTTTTCATATTTTTATTGCATAAAGTTCTTGCAATATTATTGTTTGATGCTACATCCAACCCACGTTTCTATTATGTATTTACATTCGCAGACCTTTACATAATGTGTTTTTTATTAAATTCACATCAATGTTGTAAACCAAGTGCTACTTACACCATAAATGTATTCATGGATATTAGAAACCTTTTATTTTACAATTTAATAGTAGTAAATCCATTCCAAACATATTATGTAATCGCCCATAATGAAACAATAATTCCGTCAATTATGCACACAATTTTGTTATTCCGTTTATTGTTAAGTGGCACATACATAACAGATATTTTATTGTTATTATTTTCAATAATATTCATTTCGTATGATTTATTTATTAATTTGTCTATAACAGAAACATACTTAATTAAAGATAGCGTTAACAGTGAAAGAGCCTTGTTGGGTGTCCTTATGAATACTTTTTATTATTATATGCACTTAGCACAAGTAAATGTTGAGAATGGATAGTAAATTATCAGTTTATTATCAGAACTGCAGGGGTTTACGTACGAAACTTAATTTACTTTATATGAATGTCCTATCGGAATCGTATGATGTTATTGTCTTGACTGAGACGTGGCTTGTGCCTTCAGTATTGGATGGTTCAATCATGGATAGTCGTTATATAATATTTCGCTCTGATCGTAACTTGGAGGCAACAGGCAAGCAGGACGGTGGAGGCGTATTGATAGCTGTGCGCCGCGGGCTCTCAGCGCGCAGATTCGAGCTGTGCTCGGGCGATGCTGTGGGGTCTGCTGGCGAGTCCGTCTCTCGCACTTTGGCACCTATTATTGACTATGTGCTGGTACGACTTCCATCAAATACTCGTAACCATTTTCACACAATATGTGCACTTTATATACCGCCCCGCCAGACATCGCACACTTACAAGCAATTTTTAAGAGCACTTCAAAATGCAGTGTCATTGGAAATTATTGATAACCTTTATATCATTGGTGACTTTAACGTACCATCGCTTCAGTGGGAGTTGAATAGTGATTCGGTTGTTACTCCTGTGTTAACCAAAAATAGTAGTGACATAGATTGTTACATTATTAATTTTATTTCATATCTACAATCATTCCAATTTAATTTAAATAAAAACAGCAGTGGAAATATATTGGATCTGTTTATCTCAAATTCATTGGACTGTGAAATTGAAGTCGTAATTTCGCCATTGTTACCCGTAGACAACCATCACCCCCCTTTCATAGCGGCAACACCTTTTAATTTAAACGGTATACTTAAGATTGAAAAAAATGTTAGTCGTTTTGGATTTTGTGAAGGTGACTACCAATCAATTAATGATGACATTAATGCTGTCAATTGGAGTGACGTATTACACGTTCTCGCTGTCGAGGAAGCCGTCAATGTGTTTTATGAGCTTATATACCAAATAATTGCTAAACACGTTCCTCGAAGGCCTGTAAAGTCTAGAGAATTTCCAACCTGGTTTAGTCGCCCACTTATCACACATCTTTAAAAATAAGGAAAAGGCATGGGTGAGGTGAAAAAAAAACTGGTAATATATCGGACTATGAGATCTTCTCTTTATACCGACGCAGATTTAAAAATAATGCTGATGAATGTTTTAGTAATTATATAAACACGGTAGAAAAAAATATACGTCATGATATAAAGGCATTTTGGTCCTATGTTCGCAAGCATAATGATGTCGGTGGCATCCCGGATGTCATGTCCTACAATAATTTAAAGTCTGATGATCCTGAGCAAATTTGTAACTTGTTCAGCAGTTACTTTAGCTCCGTTTTTGAAGCGAATACCATCAATAATTTTGATGTAAACTCCGTACAGACCGAGAATTCGTCTGGTGATTTCAGAATATCTAACATTAGCTTTACACGTCTGGACGTAATTAAGGTTTTGAGGACACTAGATGTTAATAAAGGACATGGACCAGACAATATTCCACCTTTGTTTATTAAATTGACGGCTGAGAGCATTTCTGTGCCGCTGGTAATACTTTTTGATAAATGCATGAAAGAGGCAACTGTGCCCCGGGTTTGGAAGACTGCGAATGTCACCCCTATTTATAAATGTGGGCCTAAAAGTGATGTCCGGAATTACCGTCCTATTTCGTTGTTGTCTGTCTTGTCGAAGGTTTTGGAAAGACTAGTCCATGATGCTATTTATCCTCAGTTACATTCTATCATAATCGCTCAACAGCATGGATTTGTTAAGCAACGCTCCACAGAATCCAATTTACTATTATTTAGTAACTTCCTGTTTGAGAACATGGATCAGCGCATACAAATAGATGCAATCTACACAGACTTCTGCAAAGCCTTCGACAAGGTAGACCACGAAATTCTCCTGAAGAAGATTGCGTACAATGGTATCCGGGGAGACCTTCTACGATGGTTTCGGTCATATGTTGAGAATAGGACTCAAAGAGTGATAATTAAGGGCTATGCTTCTAATAGTAACGTGGTGACATCTGGCGTGCCGCAAGGCTCTATTTTGGGACCGTTGCTTTTTGTTATTTTCATAAATGACATAGACCAGTGCTTCAAGAATAGTAGCTTTCTCTTATACGCGGACGATTTAAAGGTCTTTAAACAGATTCACAACTTTAATGATTGCTGTGGTCTCCAGGAAGATTTGAATCGTTTGGTTGACTATTGCACTATGAATAGATTACACCTGAGTATGGAAAAGTGTAAATCTATTACTTTTACAAAGAAAACTAATATAACGCATTTTACTTACTCTCTTGGTGTAACCACTCTAGAAAAAGTTCACAGCATTCGTGATCTCGGTGTACTGTTCGATTCTGAACTACACCTCGATAATCATGTTGCTAATATTGTTAGTAAGGCATACCAAATGTATGGATTCATTATGCGGATGGGTTATAAGTTTAAAAAGCCTGCCACTTATATACATTTACTCAAAAGTCTAGTGAGATCTCAGTTGGAATACGCCACAACTATTTGGAACCCTCATTATGACAAATATAGAAATGTAATTGAATCAGTTCAAAGAAAATTTCTAAAACGAGTTAACTACAAATGTCGATTACCTAAATGTTCTTACAACGACTCTTTAAACAGGCATTCTTTACATAGCTTAGAGGCACGTAGAATAATGCTTAGTACAATGACACTCTATAAAATAATTCACAATGTTTTTGACTGCTGTGAGTTGACCAATAACATTTACTTTCGCACCCCAAGCAGTTCTGTTAGAATACGTACCAAACGCCCGCACAAGCTTTTTCATCTTAAGAATATTAAAACTAATGCAGGCCAACGTGCCCCATTTTATAAAATGTCAACATTATACAACAACTATCTTTACGACGTTGATGTATTTGCATTACCGCCACACTCCTTTAAAAATGAAATTATTAAGAGACTAGCCGATGTGCAATTACCTACTTAAATAGGTTATTTTTATTTTTGTGTTATTGTTTTTTTTTTCTGTTTATGATTTAAATAGGTATTCTCTTTATTTCCCCCCACTTTTATGCCAAAAATTTCAAATGTGTTTCATTATTATTGTGTATTACCAGTACTATTAGTTATTCTGTGGTATTACAATGTAATATCTATGTTTGTTTATGTAAGTTAAAATTGTATGTTGAACGAGGTACTTACTTATGGAAATATTAGGTGCTCGGTCTCGAATTCCATCGTCGTTTTTGCTGCCTACACATAGTTGTCCTCTCGTTCGTTCTTATTTATGTAATGGTTAGGTAAATATGGTATTTATTTTCTATTAATTGTCTTTGTGGATAACGGTGTTGATTGTCCATTTAAATATTTTGTTACACTAGTTACTTAAGTAAAATACATTGGTCAATTGTTTGTTATTCCAAATAAATTAAAAAAAAAAAAAAAAAAAAAAAAACAATAATTGACAGTTTTATGGTCATATCAAAATGTATTACTGCCGTAAATCTCTCGTATAAATCCAAAACTGTTTTTCTTTTATTTCACTAGGTGAAACCTACATAAATAATACGATAAACACGCTATAGTATTCATGAAACAATTTTGCTTGTTTTCTTCGGACCCACGAACGTTGTTTGTACAGCTTTGTGTTGAACTCATAATTTGTTTATTGTAGTAGGAACACTGTGTACAATATACCTACATAAATAACAAAATGTATTCTTAATTTTTCAAACAAGAACAATAACGAGTAAAATATAAATAATTAGTCTAAACAATGTCTCATATCGTGGCAGGCTTCCATTCAAGTAATCGTTACAGTAATGAATATTGCCTTACATAAATATCGCGTGACGGGACATAAAAAATAAGACAAATGTACCTACTGGAGATACTACGAGTTTTAAAATGAAGCAGTATAACGGGTACTGTAGCGATAAAGCAAACAAAAATGAAAAATCCTTACCGTATTACAACTAAATCTTTATTCAATTCCATTTAAGAACAAAAAATAATATCACGTAGATTCAAACAAAGCATTAAGCATTTCAATTTGATATGAAATTTATATTTCCACATTCATAAGTGCTTAAAATTATTGTAGCCCAAATTGAAGAAATGATTTTGATTCTTTTAAATTTTGAATATATAATACTCATATTCAAATTGCAGAGCATTTGCGAAATATTTTACCTTCAGACCACCTCAGACACTTTAATGTCTAGAATTTTCTATTCTAACGATTCCGAACCGCCTCGCGCGCGTCTCAGCAACACCAACAACGATTTATGAAAGAATATTACTCCCACAATATTTTATATTTCGTTTATGTATGGACCTGCACGTAGCTTTTGTTTTCTGGGGTGTAAAGACATTTTTCGATTGGCTACTAAAAAGGCGGTGAGCATTTGAGAATAGCTTTGCAATGGAAATTATTTTACTTTATTATATTATTAGGTATATCATCGTTTAGAGGTCGAAAAACAAATCACATACCTACAATAGCACAAGGGGAGAGAGGGCTATTACTGACCTTTAGTAAGTTTTGACGACTGCCACCGTACAACAACCGGGACCAAAGGCTTTCAATGTTTCTTTCGAAGCGGTGCTATCTGTGTCATGCACGTCCATGGGCTGTGGTGGCCATGAACCATCAGAAGGTCCGATTGCTCATTTGCCGGCTGAATTGGCATTAAAAACACATATTTTAACTAGATCACCCACTCGTACCTCGCTGAACCATGAAGCTTCTATAGAGAAGCTGTAACTTTAAAGAATAACTACATAGTTACTTTACTAAATGACATGTAAAACTGCACTGCATACAAAAGTAATCCGTAGTTCATTGACATGGCAAGTTAATAAAGCGGGGGGTACAGCAAAAAGTGAATGATAAAAACAAAAGTACTCTTATACGTATGATTGGAGCGCGCAAACTTTTCTAATTAAGTCCGTTGCTTAACCGCTGAAGTTAATTACTGCATCAGAACTCTAAGGAAGTCGATCAACAACTGCGGCCGTGAAGTTGGCTGGACCATTCTAGTTCGGTGGGCCATGCCCGGATTAAGCGTTTAAAAAGTAAATTTGGCAGGGTTTTGAGGCGCCTTACACGCGAGCACGAAAACTTTAAAAAATAAAACAAAATACCAAATCACTTTTTAAGTGGTAAGTACTTGTGAACGTATTATTCGTAAAAAGTAAAGAATTTACAAATTTGTTAAAAATAAATTATGGGTGTTTTTATGACTGTTGAAAATAAGACTAATCATGGATACTGCCTTAATCATAACCCGTGTCATATTCGGAAAACAAACCCAAACTATTCATGCCGGGTTCATATTGAGCCTTTTGCCACTCGGCCGTCAGTCATTTCGTTATGTGCGATACAATACAACGCAAATAATAACATAAATATTATATTTTTGAAATTGCTCTACATTTTTATTGCGATACCCGTAACTTTACAAGTAAAGCTAAAGTTACGACTTAAGCACTGATCGCGTTAAAGGACCATGAGGGATTTTGTATGAACCCTGTCCCCACCCTACAACAGTCATGGGATACGTGTCAATATGTTCATTGGGATCCAAAAAAGCCTAAAGTACCTGTGTTAGTTGCAAAAAGTATTGGGTTTATTTCTAATTAAAAAAAAACTTTTATTGTTTTCTTGCTTTAGTTGGAGTTGCTCGAGTGTGTCATGCTCTCTCAGTGTGTCGGCGGTTCTGGCATGTGCGTCGGGACGTTACGTTCCCTAAAACATGGTTGAGCAAAGCGATGGCTGATTTACATGTCATACTCGTGAACGGGTGCCGCCTGTGGAGTCTGGTCTGCTCTTGCAATCTTATTTTGTTGGAAAAAAATAATAAAATATTCAAAAACAATATATTTTTTATAACCTAAATCCCGCGTATTTGAAGAACATCGCCATAGTAAAAAAATATCTATCTTACTAGACCCTTCAAATGACACTAATTTCAAATCTGTGGGATGGTGAGAACAAAATTTCCCATAGTCCTTTGTAAGGCAAAACATAAATACCTCTGCTTGTTTGTCACCAGGAGGTTCTACTTAAACATACATACATAATTCACGACTAACCCCAAAGGATTAGTCGGAGACTATGCAAGATGACCGCAATAGAGCACACCAAACAAAAACTGCACATGTGCTCAGCGTGTTAAGTAGTGAGCCATTCGCCGCCGCTTCATGCTGTTGGAAGTATGAGCAGTCTTAACTTCATTAGTATAACAACATGTTCAGGGCACTGTTTAGGTTGCCTCCGACACTGTAGTGCGTCTGGCATGTTCGCTGATGCGAGCATAGAGGATTTCTATGCAAATATGCGCAAAAAGGTAGCATCACTAGTTCATCGAGTGCGAGATAGCCAGAACAGTGTCCTGAATATGATAGGTGTGAGGATGGACTCCGCTCTACTCGGTCGGTTGCTCAAACTACATGTTTGGTGAACTGGCTGTGTGAGGCGTACTTTATTCTATTCTATTGCTTATAAATAATAATAATAATGTTATTTACTTAATATATATTTGTTTTTTAATAATAATAATAATTGTAATGTTATATTATAGTATTTGATAATAATTATAATTAGTTATGTTGCTATGGGTTAATGTAGCCTGTATGACACACACGCATAATGACACATTTCAATGGGTTTGAAAATGAATATTTCGTTAACAGTTGAATATAACTCGGATTGGGTACTCTGACCAACATAACAAGATCGCTGTTGACTCGACCGTATTTACCTAAAAACGGTGTGGCAGTTGCAACCCTAAAGGACGCATAAAAAGTAAACCGAACCGGGCAAAAACATACAAAATATCAACCGTGAGGTTTAGACCGTGAGAAATATCCAATTTAGCCGCGTTTTCCCGGTAAATTGACGCCATTTTTCATTTCGACCGCGCCGCCATGTTGTCCAATAGCGGCGCGACGCAGTTTGAAAAATCAGCGAAATATAACCTCCGTGTTGGCTGCAAACAAAATGTGTAGAATTTTTTTCAGTTGTTTTGTTTTCATGAAAGTTAAATATGGATCTACTCTCCTCGCATTTTTTATACATTATTTTAGCCTAAAATTTGCAAAGTAATACTCAAAGGACAATGTTCTGCGCCCATACATTGTTAGCCTAAGAACCAACAATTATGAAATATTCTTTTCTAGGTTCGAAATTGCATGTAAATAACAGTAAAAACAAATATTTTTGACGGACACTCCCGAGAACTAAATATCAGGAAAACTTGAGGTTATGTTTAATTACAGAATTTGAGAAGTGATGTTGCACTCTTTTGTTTTATTTGCCAACACTCATGCACGTTCACTAACAAATAAATAATCCATCATTATTTCACATTAATATTCGACAAAACTCAAATTAAAGAAAATAAAACAAAACTGCAAACATGAAGTTTCACTTTCCCGCCAAGAAGTCTAGAACGTCAACTTTTTTTTCTTGACTATGGATACTAGTCCTTCAGTCGTATTATTAAAGTTCAGTCGACTAACGTTTACAGTTTGGAATAAAATGCGATGTATCTTATTCTAATGATGCTTGGAGTATTTGGCACTAAGTATATCGAGTCAGCCATGCATGCATAATATTATTAGGTTTGTTTGTACATATTATAAATATTTTGGTCACAAACCTTTAATTCACTGGCTGAATGCACTGAACTCTCAATACCCAACCCATAATATAAAAATGATACTAAATATTAATGTCTAAAAAGTTCTTTTTATTATTGATTACTTAACTAAAAGTGTCCGCGAATATCTAAATACTGTTATCTGTCGTAAAAAATAAGCTAAGAATTATCATGTATGTCATGTTTGTGTTGGTTCTTAGGCTAAATTCAACAATGTCCTTTGTGTAAAAAATTAAATTTTATATCACATTCTTTTTCTATATTACGTTTATATGTATACGTTTGAGGTTTGAATCTAAGTTATAATCACGGTTATTATTCCCTAGTTTCTGACTAAGCCAGTCAAAAACTAGGCAATGAGGAACTTAAAAACAGTTTTCTGCCATAGTTCACTTTTCACCAAATAGCGACTGCACATGTGCTCAGCGTGACAGGTGGTGAGCCCACCGCCGCTCCACGTTGTTGGATTTATAAGCAGTCTTTAATCCGTTAGTCGCCTTTTACGACACCCTACGGCGGATACGGCTCTATTATTTTTATGATCCTTTCTTTTTCAATGTTTCATATAAATATGAGATCACAATTCAAAAGTCTTTAGTCAAGAAATTCTTAACACATTATTGCAACAATGTAGGTACTATTAAGAATTATTATTATTATTGTCAGCCTATTCTGTCCCACCCAATCCCACTCCCCTCCTTCTTTCCACTTTTTTACTGTCCTCCGCCATAGCGGTCCAATCTAGCTGATATGCGTCCAGCGCGTCACGCCATCTTCGCCTCTGTCTGCCGCGTCTCCTTCTAGCATTAAGATTAACTTATATTTATTATTTACAATGCTGTTTAGTTGGTGATCGGATCACAGATAATAATAATTGTATGTTGTTATTATTCTCACGCCATGGCATTTGTTTTTTTTGTCAATAAATCAATAAATCTGATCCAGTCTCTGATCCAGTTGATGTAGAATTTTTTTCTGATGCTTTGTTAAGTTTTAAGAAGAATGTCAAGTAACACTCGATTTTGAAACATAATTTTATTCTTCCGTTTCTTATTATTATTTCATTTACTTTCATAATTCATTTACTTTTTACTATTTTTTTAGATTATAATATTTTATTTTTATTTTGTTTTTATTTTAATGATATTTTTGACATTTTATAAACTATTCAAAATTTAATTATCTAATAAATGTACTATTAATTTCTCTACAAAATCATACGGAACAAATTTTCTATTTTTTTTTATTTTTGATTGTTTTAATTGCTATCGTGTAACATCTGTAATTAAGATTGCATTTGAAATGATTAACTGTTATATTTAAGTACTTATAAAATGTGATTTTAAGGTTAATCTTGTTGATATTAATAAATAAATAAATAAACTCTTTCTCAACAGTATTTAATGTTAGAATCGTGTTATAAAATGTTGTTTAGGTCTTTGTGTAAAAGTATTGGAGAAAATGTGCTAGCATCTGTTTTGCACATTGTCTAACTTTAGACGCAGTTTCGTAGTAGTAGTAGTTTAGTTTAGTAGAAGTTTCGTAAGACTGTTTAATCCAATTAAACTTAAGCTTAAACCCAAATTACTATCAACACTGAGCCGTGTGCGTAAGCGGCTGACTCAAAGAATACTAGCAACGCCTCGCTCTTCTCTTGGGTGTCGTAAAAGGCGACTAACGAAATAAAGACTGCGCGTACATCCACGACGGGTCTATCGTATACGAATGCAAGCCGCAAAATAACGAAAACGTTTGTTTTTCTTCAATAACCTTAAAATAACCTTAATTTTGTATCCTGAAAAAATAAATAAAATAAATCTAACTACTTAATAATGTAGCTATCGCCCAGTAGCATTCCCTGTAGTAGGTAGGTTTGCAATAAATGCATGACCGTCACACGAATATGCGTGACGCCGTTACAGCGAGGACGTGCAACCCTTAATTATTCATTTTATAAAAGTAACGCAAATTTGTCATAATTGTCAACAAACTTCAAAAATCTATCAATATACACAAAAATGCATGTTAAAAGTAATGTTTTGTAATATTTTTTTTAATGTGCAAAAAATATTGTACACTATAAACTGATATAACTGGCCACTTACACCACTTTACGTGTTGTAATATTTTAGGCATACCATGATAAACAAATGCAAATTAAGCTATTTCCTAAAGTTTGAAAAAATCTTAAAAATTAAGCATGTAATCTTTTTTCAATGATGTTTAATTATATCATTTCAAAAATTTCATAATCAAAATCATCAAAATTAAAATCATTTTATTCCGTTAACTTAAAATAAGCATTTTAAATCGTCAAAAGTTAATTTATGGATGGGCACCCGCCCACCCACACCCCTTTATGTTGAGATATATCAAAGTTATAAGCAATAGAACCGTTGGATCGCTCTCCTGTAAAGTTGTGCTTTTGCACATGCACTAGTATACGTAGGAGCCGTCGCAATAGCATCTAGCAGCGATGGGCTCACCTATCATGCTTAGCACATGTACAGTTAGAGGTTGGTGGTTGACTATGTCAGTGGACTGCTACCTGTGGTCTTCATTGCCTAGCCTCTATCGCTTTGGGGATAATAGTTACGTACCTATGTAGGCAGGGTTACCATTTAGCAATTTGCAAAGTCCTGACAAAAAGCCTGACATTTCGATAAATGTCCGGACTTTTTAGTCTCAAAATGGAAACATACTCATTTTTTGTGTTTTGTTTTTAAATAAAAGAGAAGATGTAATTGTAAAGATTAACAACTTATTCGATATTACTTACTTAAAATGTAGTTTTGTTACTCATATTCCAAAATCCGGACAAATTAAAGAGCCAGACAAACTCCGGACAAGAGTCTAAAAATCCGGACATGTCCGGACTAATAAGGTATGTATTGGCTACCGTTTCGTTCCGTCCAGCTGTCGGAGCGTCGTAGTTCCACCAATGTTTAATCGTACGCCCGGCGCGCGCATCGCGTTCACCCTTCACGTGAACGTGATTGGGACTTTAATTCGATTTATTTCACCCCTGGCAACACTGAATGGCCGCCGGTGTACACTCTTTCATAACTGAGTGTACCCATTTGTTGGTAGCTCCGTTTATTCTGCCACCACTCAACTCTAAAAGCTCCCTGAATCCGAAGACACCTGCTTTTACACGGCTCGCCGGTATCGTACTTTGTAGGAGAGGTACCTTGTTTGGTAACCCCTCTGTGGGACTATGTGTGTTGTATGTTCCATTTTGTGTATTGAAAGATATAGAAAGTAAAGTAAAGTAACAGTAGCCTGAATGATGTCCCAGATCGTGGTAAAGGGTTTATTATCAAAATAAATTAAATATATACATATATATAATCACGACTATTATCCCCGAAGGGTTAGTCAGAGACTAGGCAATGATTACCGCAAAAGCAGCCCTCTACCATAGTCTACTTTATACCAAATAGCGACTGCACATGTGCTCAGCGTGACAGTTGGTAAACTCATCGCTGCTTTATGTTGTTAGATGTATGTGCAGTCTTTAGTCCGTTAGTCGCCTTTTATGACACCCAAGGGAAGAGAATGGGTGGTAGTATTCTTTTACCGCTACGCGACACGGATGTCATCGTTGCATTAGTTGATGGGTATTTATTCATTGGCTTTATCACAAGACCACGAACCCGGAACCAGGCCTCCGTCACTCCATATACTTGCGCGCTATAATTACCTACCGCCCGGCCGAGCGGTCTCGGGCCGTTTGCGGACCAAATTCAGGGCCTTTATTCTGTAACGATTACTTGTATCAAAACCACGTTAATTCCTTAAAAAGTTACGATATCTTCCCAAAAACGTATGCGTTTGACGTTTGTGCGCGGTAAGGTTTAGATGTGGAATCTTTAGATTGCGATACAGAATCAGGGCCCAGTGCGTTTTTCGCAAGCGACGCGCACGCGCGTTGTTCAATTTTAATTGCCTTAAGTGCCTTATGTGCAGTAGATGGGTTTGTTGTGCAGTAGTAGTTTTTATTTTACCTACACACTGACCTCTATTTACTTTTGATGATGATGTCAGCACCAATTTATAACAAAATATATTTTATAAACGACACAATTTTAAACTTCCACCTATAGTCAGAACATATTCACAGTTCTCAATAAAATGGACACAAACAGCTGTTATTTATGTCAATTTAATTTTATTGAAGAGGCAGCCCTGCGATTGCTGTGGGATCGCGCGGTAGGTTATTACAGTTTAAATATTAGTAGGCTATTATAGCAGTAGGTATTGGGAATTTTCTACTGAGTGAAGTATCTGTTAACTCTTCTTTAATCTGTGCCCGAACTCCGGATATCGTTCCGAGCCATTTGAACGTAAAATTTTGCAACTAGTTTCGTAAAAAGTGTAACATTTCAAAGAAATTATATTTGGGGTAATATGGCATTGGCATTACTGATACCAACTTAGCATGATTAGCGTAGGTACTACTTGGCATATTAAATTTAAATTGTTTTTGAACTTCAAATAAAACTAGTAAAAAGCATATTTATATTTATATTTTTGTGTTGCCGACAAAATGAATGGTGGACCATAATTGGTAAAAGTGCTTTCCGGATTTTGGTTATTGGAATTGAATGCTAATTGAAATATTTTGTTGCAATTCCGTGCCGGATCAATCATTTGCCAATTTAGTTTGAATGTTTCGTAACATCGAAAGCGCATTCCATTCCGAACTCGCTTTATCCTATAAATTGGCTATTTCATTTCTAACTGTAATAGCAATTCAACTAAAGTATTTTTAATAGTGACTCTTACAATAATCACTAGTAAGAACTAACTTAAGCTCTATACAAATTATGCCACATTTCTAACTCTTTGTCCGCGTGACGGTCACGCGGTCACGTCGTGACCCCCTATATCCCGTTGTTTTCCAATTTTTTTTTTGTATAAACCTTGTGCTAGCCCTTACAGGCACAACGAAAAAAAATCAGTCAAATCGGTAGAACTGTTCTCGAGTTTTGCACGCGTCTATGGGCGGGCGTCTATGGGCGGGCGGCAAATGCTTACCATCTGGTTGCCCGTGTGTGCAAACGACACTCTACGAAGTACGCGTCGAACTAATAACAATGTGCTATTTGACAGTTGTAACAATATAATATTAAATATGTCGGATATGGTAGTTTATAATTTAACGATAATTATCCAATAGATTTCTTTATATAGATAATTTCTAAATATTTAATTTTTGACGTGACAACGTCTTATAAATTGGTTTGCCGGGTGACACTTCAAGAAACTGCGTTACGCTCCGCTCACGTTATGCGCTCACAATGAGAGCGAGTGAGAGGCACGCGTCCCTTCCACTCGGGCATGGTTAGCCCGCCTAAGAGCGGTTTACACGTTGCATTAATGTTTTAAATATAATTCTTTGTATAAATAAATGTTTTAAATTGTTACTATTATTTCATCCTTCTTCCTACTATACGAATGAATATTCACATTAAAATTATTTTACCACTCAAAGTCGTTGTCACGTAAAACTTTCGCCCGTATACCGACTTTACAGGCAACCAATTTTTACTAAATAAATTTGCGATTTTTTATCCATGGATTACAAGACCCGAAACACGGGCAGCCATGATTGAGCTTCGTGTGACGTCACATTTTACAAATAAACAAAAACTAACTGTCAGGTTTCAAGATAAATTTGTTTAGTTTATTATTGTGGTGTGACGTCACAGGACTAAATGTCACGTGACCAACCGTTTTCGCACGTTTGAAATAAATGAAGAAAAATATGTTATTTTTTTATTAATTAAAGCTTTTTCGAGAAAAAAATTATTGTATGGGGTAGAAAAATAACCGTTTGTAATTATTAAAATAGTTTTCCGAAAACTGTCAAGTAGCCAATTGCTGCGTATTGTATTCTCAATCAGCAGTGCGATTCTTGTAAAGCTCGATCGTGAACTCGCCTCACCTTGTACCTAACGTTCCGTTCGAAATTGCCTTTTCTGACGTTGGCGTAGAGTCGAGTGTAGAGAATGCTGATATGATAACTCACAGTGAGTTATGAAATCCGCATTCTCTAAATTCGACGCTACGCTCACGTGACACACGTGAGGGTCGAAGTTGAGGCTAGTTTACGATAGAGCTGTAGGTAGAGAATCGACATGATGTACAAACAAGCTTCCTCGTTAATTATACGGCAACGGAGCATCTTTATTTTATTAAGGTCAGTATCAATATCAATCAAGCCCGGCCCAATATAATAATTCACCTTCAGAAGTGACACGTCTCGATATGTTCATCCATTAATTTTGTTTCTTGTCTATGACTCCGCAGCCTCAGGAATCGCTGAAAGGGACATTACATTATTAATTAATATTTGGTGATACATCAATTATTATTATCATCATGATAAAATACCTTTCAAATATAACGTATAGGTTGTCTTGCAATTCCATAAACTTTAGCGAATGACATTTTATATTCAAGCAAAGTTATGTAAAAACTTATTTAGTACTTATTTTGCCAATGGTCTTTTATGACATTTAAAAAAAACACGTAAGTACAGATTAAAACCACAGTATAAACTGTGTTAAAACGTTCTCCAAGCTTACAAAGCGTCTTTTTCGTCTTAGTATTGTAATGATAAGACCCCCGGTCACAGGTCCAAAGGTCCGTTTGATTCTCTTCGAGGTTATATTGTGGTTAGTTTAAAAACATGGATAAAACGTTATTTTGATGTTATCCTGATTTTGCCTGGGTAGTTACTACCGACTTACTTTTTTTATCTTTCTTTATAAATAGTTAACTTACATATATTAAAGACAACCTCCTCTAACCGTAATTCAATTTTGTGAAAGAAATAACATTCGCCAAAATATAATCTGCTAATGAGAATCGATTCCCCAATGTGCAGCGTACTGCGTATTACCTCTTTCTTTGCCCGTTGTGCTATAAAAGGAATGCCCTTGCCGTTTCCAGGGCGAAGGCGAATACATCACAATCCGAGCCGGGTCTGCTTAGCGCCCAACTCACGTACGGCGGCGCAGTCTTATTTTATTAGATCATTAGAGTCGACAGCGTCTCGGCAGTCCGTCAATACAACGTTTAATAGAGTTCAGTGAGTGCTCGCTACAAATTGTGCTGCGGACGGAACTCGAATCAGCAGCGCGCCCCGCATTTAGTTGGCTAGCTCACTAATGGCGCTATTGAATGCTCGAGTTGTTTAGTATTGACACTATGACAAATGTAGTCTAACCTAATCAGCCTACATCTACCCGCTGGTAACTAAGCGGAGGTTTATCAGCTTATTATGTCAGTGGTTAAAGAAAAAAGAGTTTTAACGCCATTTTTGAGCAATAAAAATATTATTAAAAGCTTTAGATGTGTGGTGGCGGCCTTTCATTAAAAGAATACTACCATAACCCATCGCATCTCTCGAGTGTCGTAAAAGGCGACTAACGGACTAAACACTGTTACAGCCAACAGCATGAAGCGGCGATGAGCTCACCACATATCACGCTGAGCACATGTAATTGATAATGGTGAAACGTGGAGTGTGGCAGTGCTGTAGCGGTCCTCATTGCAGTCTCTGACTAACTTCGGGGAAGCTCGAAGGACCAACAAATTATTTTGAATAGTAAAAAATGATAATATAGAACTTAATATAGAGTTAATAGATAACACGGTTAATAAAAAAAATGTGGTAATACCACACGCATAATTTTAAGTATTACAAAATGAAAACGTTACCGGTTTTCGAAAATATATAGGTACAAACTATTTGTGTTGATGTTGTACTGAACATAGGCTAATTAAGCTAATAACTAATTCGCTCTTAATGCATTTTGATATGTAGGATTTGCGTAAACCTTGGAAAACAATACGACAGTTGAGGACGTTTTTAAATAGCAGAATCTAGGACCAGGTTCAACTTAATGTCGTTGATGAAGTCCTAGTAATTTACACAATAAACATGCAGAATGTGCTAACATTCTATACCGTTCGCGCAACGCGTGCTCTATTCGCAAATTAAACAGTCTAGACTGCCTAGACTGGTTAATTAGGTAAAAAGTGAAGGCTATGCACTAGATTTAAGTATTTAATTTACGATGTATTTTTTTTATCATTATTTGCACGCACTATTACGTAATGCTGGCAGTTTATGAGACAATCGTAATTATGTATTTATTCTTTTTTATCTGTAACTAAAATTGTATGTTTTTTGATGCAAATAAATAATATATAAATCTATCTATTGTGAAACTCGATAAAAACGACTGAAAATATAATACTAAGTTAACAAGTAATTTTTAAAATATGCAAGGCAATTCTTGGATTATCAAAAACTTGATTAGAAATAAGTTAAGATAAACGATTACAGTATACAAATTACAGAGATACAGAAAGACTTTTGTTTAGATGATTTAAAAAAAAAATGTAATTATCACTCATTTATTACGTACGTTATTTCCACAAAGAAGTTACATACTTTTTATAGAGCATTAATTTATTCCAAATCTCTTAACAACTAAACTGTAAACAAGTTTACGTCTTATCTGAAGCACCATCTTCATAACTCGTAATTTGAACAACAAAAGTAGAACTAATTGCAAAGAAGTGATACTACAAACAAATACGAGTCCCCTCTCAGTCCGCCGCACCCAGGCCCTTATTGGTCTGATTACGTAACTGACATAAAGCCGGTGCCTTCTGAAGGTTGTCTAGGGCATCGTCAGCTCCACTCAGCCAATCAGACGGGCCATCAACAATATTCACACTTACCACGCAAATATACGGCTCAATGTCTAATAACGAGAATCTATCAAGCACGTTCGTACTCGTATAGTTGAGTAAAGCAGTCTTGATCGTTGAAATTATTGACGACAGTAACTACATTGAAATAAGATTTCAGAACTACACAGAAATTCCAAAACTTATTGAAATCAAATATTATATCTTGGTCTATCATGGTTCTGTTCAAGTAGTTAAAGCAATGTATTTACACATGAATAACTCCGTTCGGACGTAATTCGATAATGAGATTCTGAAAGTTTTTGTCTTTTCGTCTGAGGTCGATTATGTCGATCGAAACGAAGTCTGCGAGCGTAAAGTAGTTATACTTAAAGTTTTAAGTAAATTCTTGATAGAAATAAGTTTAACATTGTTAAAGAATTTCATAGCTTTAAAATGTTTGAAGCGTGGTCAGTCGAGCGGAATAACGCTTGGGATAAATTCGATATTTTTGGGCTTCATTCACCACATCCCCCACAGACGAGATTGGTTTATTTCGAGAGGTTATCCAAAAGTTGGGCTATAACTGATTTATATTATTGAGTCTGTATCTGACACCCGAAGCATGAGTAGTCATTGCTGAATTTAGTTACATTATAAATTGAAATGATATCTACTTGAGCAACAAAGAAGGCATTTAATTCGAGAATCCTATCTTTTATGTATGCCACGACTATAGTGATTTTAAAATATTATTTTCTTCATATTGGATACATTTTTAAACTCTTAATACAGTAGCTATACACGGTTTTATTGTAACTCTTCATTTAGCATATTTTATAGGTTTACCTACGTAAAAATCACTCTGATAGTTGTAGATTTTTGAAGCCTC
The DNA here is from genome assembly GCA_963921215.1 of Scoparia ambigualis. Classification (NCBI taxonomy): domain Eukaryota; kingdom Metazoa; phylum Arthropoda; class Insecta; order Lepidoptera; family Crambidae; genus Scoparia; species Scoparia ambigualis. The sequence continues at coordinate 4,211,958 of OY992507.1, forward strand.
TTGAAGCTGTACCTAATGCTAAAAGTGTCGTCCTGTCACCAGACCATTTTATTAACGAGAAATCGTTTATCCCGGTTCGTTTCAGCAGAAGCACCCACATGTGATCTTCGAGGCGCGCACGAAGGCCAACAAGGGCTGCGCCAACAAGCTGGAGTTCCGGCCGAAGAACCGGCGAACCAAGCACGTGTCCTTCGTGGAGGAGCCGCTCGGCGATGATCCTGGGACCATGTGAGTGCTGCAATAATTTTTCCCTGATTTCCTTTACCGTCCTCCACGCCATCGATTGATTTAATCGACCTCGTTCCATCCTCGTCACCTAGACAGATGGCGGTCGGTCTACTATTGTGCGTTTTCTGCGTAACTTTTTACTACGAACCACAGTGCTATGGAAGCCATGGATGCTATGGATATCGCTCGGCAATGACCGTGGCACCACGTGAGTGCTGCATTCATTTTTTTACTGGTGTCGTTTTTGTGAAAGGTCAGGTCTAGAGAACCTTAACCGACAAGCATGGATGAAAAACGTTATGAGAGTAAGTGAAGCGAAGCATCTGTGTCAGGATCTTAGCGAATGGAAATCTGTGGTCTCTGCCTACCCCTCCGTGAAACAGACGTGATATATGCATGTAGATAGACAGATAGATAGATAGATATATAGATAGATAGATAAAACGCTTTATTGCACACACAAAATAGAGAAAACATAGAGTAAGCATTTTAAAAAAGCTAATGTGGGCAAAGGCTGTATTATATTATAAAAACATATAAATAAATACATATTTAAATATATATAAACATATATTATACTAGAATTATATAGAAAATACTTAAAATATAATAATAGTTGTAGTATATATGTATTTTCCTCCACCATACTACATACAAACAGCTGGCATTCCATCCCCTATCACCTTGATGGATGGCGGTCTACACTGTGCGTTTTTCGCATAACTTTTACCACGAACCACAGTGCTGTGGACTTGCTTACAGTAGCAGTATTCCCGGACCGTTGTGACTTAGGGATCTTCAAGAAACGAGCCTACTACTCCTCCAAAGCTGGCAACGCAGCTGCTGTATCATCATCATGTTAGCGACATGACTGGACACTGATGGAATTTTTTAAATCGGATGACTTGATTCCGACTTTACCTCGTACATCTACACTTACACAAATTTTACGTCTTTCTAATATTAGTGCAGACAACAGCAAAATATCACAAATAGAGTGTAGGAATTCGCTAAGATAGGATTTTAAATAGTTCTTACAGACTTACAAGATACGGTTGTTTACGCAGACGAAGTCACGGGCGCTAGCTAGTTTCATAAACGCTTCTACTGCGGCGTTTGTAAAAACTGGGTGCCACAACTTTTTCCGCAAAACAACGAACTTGCCGGGCACATCGGTAAATCACATGAAAAGTCGCAAGAACCCCATTCGCTGTTATTAATCAGTCCCACGACGTCCCCTTATAATCGCAGGCAAATTTCTGAGCCTTTTATTACCTTTTTTATTTTTTATTTACCGGAAGATAGTGCGGTTTTTACCAGACTGCTGTAAAATCGACGCTGAAGGCAAGATTACTTTTGGGTGGTATTACTTTTTAAGCAGTGACTTTGTGGAACATTAAAATATTGTATCTTATCGTATTCACGGCCGGTGGTCGAGTGGTCAGCGACCCTGACTACGTAACCCATGGTCCCGGGTTCGAATCCCGGAAGGAGCAAAGGTTTGTGACCGAGTCATGGATGTCTATTAGAATTTATTTATGTTTATCCGTTATTCAGTCACCATTAGTTCCGGCAATTTATTATGGGCGAACTATAGCTAGCGCCCGTGACTTCGTCCGCGTAGAAACTCACCACAATGTTTTGACAGTATTATGATTGTATGCAGATGCATACAATCATAAATCATAAATCAAGTAGATACTTATCAACTAATTAGACTATGAAATTTTAAAATCACAATAAAAATGGTATTGTATAATGAAACACACATAATAAAATTCAAAAATCCATGTGACTTTTACCTTTTACTTACTATGCTTCCTACTGAAAGGCAATTAATCACAAGAAATAATAGACTGGCATTTTAGGATAGTACGTGTCTACGCTGGCTAAAAAAGGAATCTATCTGAGCGATTCGATTCCCCAATAGTGCAGCGTGGAGCGGTTCCGATCTCGTTTGCGTTTTTGCTCGCCGCCCGCCCGCCCGCTCGGCGGCCAATTCGATTCCTAATTAAATCTATTAGCTACTCCACTGAGATCTTTTATGAGCCACCTCGCCTTTGTCAATATACCTGCATTTATTTCTTTTATGTCTATTATTAGGCTATTTTCTCAGATTTGATAACATTCGGTATGTTGCTTAGAGAAGACTAGTCTTAAAAAACTGTTTTATGCGACTTTGCCACTTTTTTATTGTCTTTAAAGCTGTTACAACGTTGTTACAAAAGTCTTTAGTTAGATATAGGTTAGATCGCGTGTCACTCTTTTTGTCTCACGTACCATAGGGTGTTTCTTGTAAGTTGTCAAGCCGATGTGTGATGATAGGGGAGTACGATACCTATCGATTGAAGTCCCATGTCTTTGTATATTCAGCGATTTTTGGTAGTTGTCGAACTATTTTTTTTACTTCTTTAAGTATTTTATGACTAATGACTTAATTTTTTTAAAGTTTTTTTTTGCGTAGATATTTCTGTGCACTTTTTTCTTTAACTATAATGAATCATCTTTCTAATATCAATACAAGTTACAAAAAAATAATTAAAACTGATGTCGTAATAAAATACTTAGAAAAGAAAAAAATATATTTGCTCGAAAACTATCAAAAATCGCTGAACATACTTATGTTGGGTGGTGTAAAAGGCGACTAACGGACTAAAGACTGCACATACTTTCTACAGCATAGAGCGGTGGTGGGCTCACCACCTGTCACGCTGAGCACATATGCAGTCGCTATTTGGTGAAAAGTGGACTATGGCAGAGGACTGCTCTTGCGGTCCTCATTGCCTAGTCTCTGAATAACTCTTCCTGTATAATAATCGTGATCATTGTGTATGTATGTAACATTACTTTGTACACACCACAACTGTTACAATGGGCGCAATTGCACCCCCATATTCCGCTATCAATCCCGTCAGCATTACCAGATTTGTTGCACCGTCGGCTGAACAATTCTAATCGCAAATTCATTGCGAATTCAGCGACCACCATTTAGAAAGTTGTTGGAACAGTTGCCGACGCTGGCTCGCAGCATCAAACGCGTAATTGTGATCGACCGCACTCGATCGGTTTGTTAATTCGGATTAATTGTCGGACATGTGTACGCAAACAATGGACCCTGGCTTAGAGCGTGTACACTAACAAAGGTTACGCGCCGTGTTGCGACTTGCTACAATGACGTAGCTGTAGTGTCTGAGCTAACTATGTCAAACCAGTATTATACAAATTAATACATACATACATACATCCTTATAGTCACGACTATTATCCCCGAAGGATTAGTCAGAGACTGAGGCAATGATGACAGCAAAAGCAGTCCTGTACCATAGCCACTTTTCACCAAATAGCGACTGCACATGTGCTCAGCGTGACAGGTGGTGAGCCCATCGCCGCTCTATGTTGTTGTCGTAGTCGCCTTTTACGACACCCAAGGGAAGAGAGGGGGTGGTAGTATTCTTTCACCGCACAGACCACTTATCGGTCTGTGTTTCACCAGTATTATAACAATATGTTACGATCATACGAACAAACATTCGGGTTTGTAGTAAAAGTAGTAAAGTACAGCCACAGGGTGGAAAAAAAGACCGTGGTTGGAGGGAAAGTATCCCTTAATGGTGATGATAGCAAATTTTACTGAAAGGAAACATCCTTTTTTTTTAAATAATTAAAACTGTTGTCATTTTTTGAAAAATCACTTGCTTGGGCCAGGAATCGAACCGATGAAATGTGAAAAAAAACTTACTGCATTTTATGATGCCAAACGAAAGAGTCATTCATAAGGATCATTTAAACAACGTAGTTTTTTAAAAGACCAAGTATAACATTCTTTTATTGTAAAGCTTACTCACTATCTATAAAGAAAATAGTTCACTTAGAATTTTGATAGTAGACTTACTATGGCTTTATAGAAAATGTTGTTAGAGAATATGAGTATTATATCAAATGAATAATATACGTAATGTTGTTATAGGAAGTGTATTTAGAACAAGTCAAAATTATACCCAATTAACGTTATGTTTTTGAAATTAGTTAATTTGTCATTATATGAAATGATACGCACCTACTTACTATGCTATTTAAAAGAAATTGATCCTTATGAATGACTCTTTCGGTTGGTATCCTTAAAATACAGGAAAAAACATCCTGTTCGATTCACATTCCACCGGTTCGATTTCCGGCTAAAGCAGGTGATTTTTCAAAAATCTTTAAATGCAGTTTTTTTTTTTAAATAAAGGAATCTTTTCTTTCAGTAAAATATGCCATTATCAATATTAAGGGTACTTTTCCTCCAACCGCACGGTATTTTTTTTCCACACTGTGTATTACTGTCCCACATTCCACTGCTGGGCAAAGGCCTCCATCATTGAACTCAAGACATCATTGCAATTGACGGGTGTTGGTTTATAGTCCCCATATTGCCAAATACGGTTGCCGATCACCAACTCGGGCTATCTAAAGAAAAATATGAAACACACTTCATCCGACCTAAAAAATTGAACCTGGGATGTCGGGCCTAGCTCTTTATGATTCGTTCACCGAGATTGACGTAGAGTTCTTTGTGGTAGGAAGTCCTTTGAAAATCTACCCCCTTCGTAAAGTGGACGAGAACGCATAAAGAATTTTAAAAAGGACAACAAAATGTTATACTTACGACTAATATCCCCGAAGGGTTAGTCAGAGACTAAGCAATGAGGACAGCAAAAGCAGTCCCCTACTATAGTCCACTTTTCACTAAATATCGACTGCACACGTTAACAACAACGTAAAAATAGCAATGTTAGTAACATTTTGTTGTCATGTTCCGACAGCTAAAGCTTGCTTGTTGAGCTTTGTTCGTTGCCGGTTCGTCTACTGAAAAACTTAAAAACGGTACTTTGTACTGACAAACTCTTCCAAATCGTCGACTTACGAACCGATGGCGTAATGACATTTAAAAATGCTAGTCGGAATAAGTCTTTTTTATTTGTACTTACCAATATATCTGTACCAGTCTCAACTAGGCATTGAACGAGGTACCTCGTACCTCAATCGAGACCGATGCGGTGATCTAACCACTAGACGGTAGAGCCGGTTCTCCATCTCAGCCAATTGTCATTCGCCTTCGCAATTTCAGACAAGCCGTGTAGCGAAACTGGGTTAATAAATAAAAAGTTAAACAGCATTGTCCACTGGTCCATTGTTCCTGGACGCCCGGCTCAAATTTAAACTTAGAACACTTTCACATAAAGGCGTTTTGGTCGCGCGACAACCGCGCGGCTGTGCTGTGTAGGGGTCCTTCATATTCCTAGCAGCTGCAGCGCGGCTAACGCACGATTTTTTAGCCTACTATAGTAAGAAATAAAAGATACATAATTTAATTTTGTATGGATCTTAAGAGCTTCACGCATTTCGGTTTCCCATACAATCTTCCAAGTCGAAATTTTGAAAGACCATAAGCCATTTTTTTATGAAACTTAGCATGCTGTAGTAAAAGACAGGGATCTAAACAGTTTGTTGAAAACATTTTTAAAAAACGTTTATTTGGCTGAGTTATTGCGATTTAAAGTCCACTATAGAAAGTTTAAAATCGCAATATTTTATAAATATTTTCAACAAACTATTTAGATCTCTATATTTTACTTCAGCACTCCGAGTTTCATCAAAATTGGCTTACTGGTTTTTAAAAATTTCAACATGGAAATTTGTATGGGAAACCAAACTGCATATACCCTCATAAGTCGAAAATATGATTTAGAAGGCATATATAAAATCTATCTGGGTTATTAATTTTGGGCGTAAGACACGAAGCTCTTGCTACCTATTATTATCCATAAACCCCAGTATATCGCAGCGCACTGTCGCTTCTGTTGCGCTTCTGTCGCGCAGCAGCCGCGCGCTACTCGATTATGTATGGATGGCCAGCTATGCGACAGCAGCGCTTCCATAGCGCGATTAAAACGCCTATATGTGAAAGCGCTCTTAAACTGACTAGCGTTTTATCCTTGACACGGCGCGGCGGCACCCCGAGTTTCAAATTAAAATTATTCTCAAAGCTTGATCTGAGCTAGTGAGGCTGTCTTTATATTATGAAGCGGATCCGGGTCGAGAGACGCTGCCGGGTCAAGTGCGAGCCGGGGGTGAATTAAAACAGTTCGCTGCCGGCAGAGGGCGCCGCGGAATTAGTGTTGCTTTTAAGTTGACTGTGTAGCGAATAATGTGGCGCTAGTGGCTGAATTTGGTGTTATTGGTTCGTTTGAATATTGGTTTTGTTTGTTGCAATAAGTTTTGTTGATTGCAGTTATTACATGAAATAAAGAATTATAGTCTTGAATTCCCGGGTAGGGCGAAGTGTGTCTCGGGTGTTTCAACGTATTGCCCGGATTTGTGGTCACAGAACATAATCCATGACTTCATTTCAATTATACATAATGTAAGAATCGTATTCTTTTCAAGTTTCGTTGGTCTTCTTCTTCTTGTCCTGACCATTACAAACACAAAAAACAGTCAAATCAGTCTTGCCCTGCTCGAGTTTTGCGATTGCCAACAGATTTAGCAATTCATTTTACTTATACTCATACTTATATAGGTATCTTTATTATTGAAATTTTGCATTCACAATGCTATATAGATATAGGATAAATTGTTTACTAGAAAAAAAATCAACCAGTCTCAGGAAGCTCCATCTATCCCCGTCCCATTCGAAAGGAATCCCATTCGAGCTTCTTGAGACTAGTTAATTTTTTTTCTAGTAAACATTTAATCATAAGCTATGTTGTGACAATATTAAGTTCTCAGGTTTTTCCTTTCTGATGTAAGACGGGTACAATTATAATAAGATCAACAAATGTATGACCCTACCTAGTTAGTAGATCGCCCATCGTAGTAGAGTTAGTAGATCGTAGCTAGTTAATTAGAGCCAAACCCTAAAGTCGAGTCGGTTACTTCGCACCTTCCCTTCGCACAACACGACCGCACCAGTAATTGATATATCTCCATGAGACCGAGTTATCGTCCAGCGCACAGCCAGCCGTAGGGCGCTGCCCGAAAAATAAATCCCAATATTTACGATACAAGAAGGTCATTACACAAAGAGTCGAGAGGCAGGCATTGTGCCGAATTCACGCCACTTATACCTCATAAATCATTCAGTCGAACCCAATTTGTTGGCGTCGACTGATGAAAAGGCACCCCCTTAATATTCGAAGAGGGATCCTTCAGGAATGCGGGTGGGATTTTATTTCATCGGCAGCTTTGCTTACGGCTTACGCCGACCCTGAAATGTTATTGATGGAAACGGAGTTTAGGCCGTGCGAGGTGGACTGGACGTACGCAGTTCGGTCGCGGAGCAGTGTAGCGTAGCGAGTCTTTAAAAGAATACTACCACCCCCTCTCTTCCCCTGGGGTGTCGTAAAAGGCGACTAACGGACTGCACATACATCCAACAGCTTAGAACGGTGATGGGCTCACCACCTGCCACGCTGAGCACATGTGCAGTAGCTATTTTAGTGGACAATGGTTGAGGACTGCTTTTGCGGTCCTCATTGCCTAGTCTCTGACTAACCAGAAAAACAAATTAAAAATAATGAAAAAGAATTTTGTTTTCGTTAACGTAATCATGTCAAGATCTCGATCGATAGCAAATAGAAATCTGTGGTGTCCGTCAACCCCTCCGGGAAACAGTGACGTATGCAATTGAATGGTGATTAAAACTCGCACTTGGCGGTGCGGGGTCCGCGGTAATTCGTAAGCGCCATTCACATTTTTATCAAAAAGTCAATAAAAATGTTTGGTTTTTGGAAATCCAAAACAGTTAAGACATCGAAAAGGTAAATATACCTAAGTGTTTATGATTTTATAGGAATTATTATTGTAAAACACGGTCGCAATGCGCATTTAAGTATATGAAATTTAAGACGTAACTTCACGATTTTTTTCTATCGATCAAAATGTTTCCAATCGTGTTTTGGAAACAGTCATCCCCTCACACATACCTTCTGTAATACTTACATATTGAACATTTTCTGCGAAATATCTAAACTGTTTTGAGTAACAGCTAATAGAAAACAGCCAACTTTTCCGTTTTCACCGCCTAACCCCCCTTAATTGTGTTAACTAGAATAGAATAGAGCAGAACAGAATATACTTTATTGTTCACGAGAATACAAATCTACCTAAATCAATTGCAACGAATGTATGATCGCGCATCACTTCAGCACGGCTATTTGGCAAATTCTTCTTTTGCTAGGTTCGTAACTGTCCGGATAAATTTTTTGAAATTCGTCACGGCCTTTGTTAAGTTCGTAACAGCCACAAATTTTTTTTTTAAATTCGTCACGTGATATCGGTTGTTCACGCGGACGTAGTTGCGGGCGGACCGCTCATACATACATACATACATATTTTTATTTTATTTTATATATATATATATATATATATATATATATATATATATATATATATATAATCACGACCATTATCGCCGAATGGTTAGTCAGAGACTACAGGCAATAAAGACCATAAAAGCAGTCCTCTGCCATAGTCCACTTTTCACCAAATAGCGACTGCACGTGTGCTCAGCGTGACAGGTGGTAAGCCCATTGCCGCTCTATGCTGTTGGATTGGATGTATGTGTAGTCTTTAGTCCATTAGTCGCCTTTTACGACACCCATGGGAAGACAGGGGGTGGTAGTATTCTTTCACCGCTACGCGACACGATTAATACGGGCTGCTAATAATTTATAAAAAATAGTCATACAAATAGTCATACAAATAGTCATACAAATAGTCATACAAATAGTCATACAAATGCATAACAGTGTCGTAACTATGACTGCATAAAAGGGTTTGACATACTTAGAGGTCCCGGGTTCGATTCTTTTTGTACTTGGTTTGGTTGGTGGTACCACCACGGTAGTCTAATGTGGGTGGCCAAAGACAAAGAATTTTGATTTCGCTTGAAATATAGTACATAAGTGGAATTATGTATTCTGAAAATAAATATATTTACATAACCTTTAATCGCCAAACCTGTTTCATTCTTGACCGGCTATTTATAGAACCTCCATCCGGCGCTTTAGTAACTATCTGCTGACGTGTTTATCCGAAAATACGGTAAATAAAGCGAAGATTGTATTATCAGACACCCACGACTGAAATGTCAAAGTGATTTTGTTTTCTTGGTACAGTACATCGGGTCGATCCTCTAGTAATTAATTTCATTGATTAATAGGCATATTTTTATCGTGTTTTGAAATAAGTCCGGCCGTTATGGTCCCATAGTCCGGTTTGCCCCGGTCTGCACCCACATTGAAAAAATGGTTATTCCGGTTTGCACCCGGCCGCGTTGCCTCCGTAGAAGGCTTTTATTTAGTAGGTACTACGGCTTTCGAGAAATACGTGATAAGGAAACGTGCTTTTAGAAGATCATCATAATCTTTTTATCTGCATTTTTAAAGTCAGCTGGTATTTAAATAAAAACTTATTACGGCATTAAGTAATCTCGTGACTCTAGCCTAATGCTTAAAAGAAGATTACCGCATGAAGTTGTATAAAAACATTTAATTCTCATATAAAATATTTATCTTTCACTCGGAGAGAGCGCCTCAAATGTATGAAGATTTTACTGAAATATTTTAACTCAAAAATCATTTTAAAGCCATCCTCGCGAAGAGCTTGCTCAAAAGAAATTTCAGATAACGTAGGTAGGTACCCATCGCGCAATCTTCCCGAGTAGTAACTTTAAACTCACCTCTCCACAGCCAATCGGTTCAAAGATAAGGCGATGCTCTTTCATTCATTTCATTTGACTTTGATATCCCCGGCACGTTTTAATGAAGCCTTTGATGGCAAGTGTCCTTAGTTCAGTGATTCGATTCGAACGCTAATGGGTTGGTCTGCATCATTCCAAATGTTTAATTGATGAAATTTAAAATAATTGCCTAATGATTTCTTGAACGAGATATTGGAAAAATCCTCAAAGAAAACACAGCATTCTTTCACGGCCGAAATGAATAATCAATATTTTTGTGGTTCTGTGCACTAGAGTAAGAAATATGACATAACAAGCGGCCGCTCGCGGTTTCACCCGCGTGGTTCCCGTTCCTGTGGGAATATCGGGATAAAAGTATCCTATGTGTTAATCCAGGTTATAAACTATCTGCATGCCGAATTTCATCCAAATCCATTCAGTAGTTTTTACGTGAAAGAGTAACAAATATCCATACATACAAACTTTCGCGTTTATAACATTAGTAGGATGTGTTTGATCTTTTGATCTGTAATATTCAAAACCACAGATAGATTGATTTTAATAGCGGTAGCCTTAGATTAAAAAACAGGCGGCAGCCGATATGTTATTTTGTGTTGCAATAGTTATAATTCTTTTAACCAACGCAATCATAATAATCTAAGAAAGAGAGAAGTCGGTCTCTTATTCATAATTTTCCTCATACAACCATGAAAATTAGAAGTTCATTGAACATTTAATTTTAACAGTACATCAAACAAGCAGAATAAAAATTCATTGGAAAGATAGGAAACCAATTTGCCCTACAAAGGAACCGTTTCGAGTTTCCTTTAATTCTCCATTAAGAAAATAATTTTGCCTGCCTAAGAACAGTTTCACAAAACAGTTCACACAGACACACACAATTAATGTATTTTTGTCGTCCTTTCCGATGACAAGTGACGTCGTTCCGTAAAGAAAAGTGTCAATAAACAATCCAATAAGAAAACTCGTTTCCCCCAGCAGTTTTGCATAATACTCACGAGGACGCCTCCGACAACCTTTCAATTTTATTCTAACAAAATTAATAGCGAAGCCATACAAACAGAATTGTGCCCGTAATACAAATCTGAAATTACAACCTCTGTTGACGCTTCCAAATGGGAAGAGCCAAACAAACATCGGATCGCGTTTATACATTTTCCAAGGCAACAAGAAACGTTGCCCTGACAAATCTCAGCCTCCCCTCGCCCTTGCCCCGCGCCACCGCCCCAATCTTGTACCCAGGAAATAATCCTTGGAGGAATTAATTCCCCTGTTAATTTATACTCGAGCTTTTTTCTGAACATGTTAAGCGAATTTTACGTGCCTTTTAAATTGTGGGAATCACACATCGGATTAGGAAACCTGATATATGAGTGATTAAGATTAAGGCCTTAAAGATGGACATCGTCACAGTTAAGTAATACAATTCAGTTCATACTTAAATGTAGATACATACATACAAACATTCACAATCTCCGAAGGGTTAGTCAGAGACTACGCAATGGGGACCGCTAAAGTAGTCCTTTGCCACATTTCACCATATCATAGGTATACTTTGACTAATCATTTTAGAAAGTACACACGTATCAAACAATGTAAGTCCAGAGATAAAAAGTTTTATCCGATGAATCATGACGATTAAATCAATAATATAGATTTAGTACATTTATCCAATTAACTTCACAAGTTTATTGACCAATATTTAGGAAAGAAAATATGACAATTTAATTTAGCAGAAAACAATATAAACTTACACAGCTTTAATAAACAACAGTCTACAGATCTTATTTGTCAGGATAGTTACACAAAACATTGTGACTGGACAAACACTGCAATTATTCATAGAAGTTATTAAAATATGTAACAGTATACCATAATGACTGACAGAACTATTCCACTGTACTGTAGGTAAGTAACCAGCATCTCTTGAACACTACAAGTAAAGCGTAATTGCTGTGAGACTTTTATAAGTATATAAATTCCCTTGATTTGTCTTTCTCTGCTACTTCTTAAAATAGATAGGGTTCAATGCGAAAACTCTCAGTTCCCAAGCAATCTTCGAGCGAAGTGAATTTTCCTTACAACTGAATCTGCGGATAATACGATCCCTGAAAGACATCCGCCAAGATAAAGTTGATTAGAGCCCGACCCCCGAAATTAAGGGGTAAATGCTAAAAAAGACTCCTATCTTAAGCACTCTGAATTTTTTGTCATATTGAAAAGGAACCTTTGTCTATATTTTATTTTGTATACCAAATGTAATTATTGTGGCGCAGATAAAACCGTTTTCAATTACAAGCTACCAATAAAAGCTTCGCCCGCTCGGCGATTTGGAGGTTTTCGGAATAGGCACTCTTATTCTGTACCTGATATCAGATTGAAGCGAGTTATTTATATAGTGCCTTTCCGTAGTAAAGTCTTTTTCCGATGTAACATTTTCTTATTTTTAGATAAATCGTAAACCGCAGCTGTGCAAGACATATTACCTACATGTAAATTTTTTACTTCCTTGTTCGACGTTTATCGCATGTTCAAATCCAACTGAATAGAAATAAGCGTATTAATAAAGAGCTTTGTATATTGTTCATTTTCCATCGTTGATGATAGATGAAGCTGACATTACGACTATATTTTCAAATCTTCGTTGATTTGCCTTAGTATTAACTAAAATATACATAGTATTAAGTTTTAGGAAAAAAAATTTACTATGTTTTTGTTGGGTTTGAGTCCCCGATATTCCACTCAGTTGCTTACGCACAACAAAAACCTCCCGTTTTTTTCCTAAAAGTTATTTTAGTAACCATGAAGGTTTAAAATGTTATACATATTAATACAATATTAGTTTACATACTAACTTACATGCATACACATAATCACGACTATTATCCCCAAGAGATAGTCGGAGACTACGCAATGAGGACCGCAAAAGCAGTCCGCTGCCATAGTCCTCTTTTAACCAAATAGCGACTGCGCATGTGCTTATCGTGACAGGTGGTGAGCCCATCGCCACTCAAAGCTATTGGATGCATGTGCAGTCTTTAGTCCGTTAGTCGCCTTTTACGACACCCAAGGGAAGAGAGGGGGTAGTAGTATTCTTTTATCTTTAAACTATGTTAATAGTCACTAAAGTAATGTTACATCTTTCTTCGGGCACCATTTTACAATTCTGTAGATCCGACATTAACATTATCCTCTCTTCCAGGGAAAACCATTCTAAAGACGAGCGCGCGTGGCGCTGGTGGCACGACTCCGGGCTGCGCGCGCTCAACCGGCGCAGGCGCGACGTGCGCGAGACCACCAAGTACATCGAGACGGCGCTGGTCATCGACAAGGCCATGTTCGACCGCCGCAACGGCAGCACCCGCTCTGAGGTGGTCCACGACGCTATCCAGGTCGCCAATATCGCTGATCTGGTGAGTCATCGGCCTATAAACGTCTTGTAACTAGGCACAGGCATTATCTTCACAGCATGTGGGGAGATTAGTAGTGATGTGGGTTTAACCACTGCAATCTTAAGACGACAAAAGGGACCAACGGCTATACGGGCCTTCTGGAGCACGGAGGGGCTCGAGGTGTTTTGGTCAGTGACCCGGCACTGCGAAAGAGAATTCATTTCTACAATTCATATCATCTAGTCATCATAAATAGTCTAAACAAATACTTTAGGTTGATTCACGCTCATTATGGTCATATCTGTCTAGGAGATACATTAATTCTGTATGATCAATAACTATTTTAAAAAATAATCTAACAAGATGACCGTTGACAAGTTAACCAAAAAACGCTCCGAAATGAATGCGGCAAGTCATGCATCATTCGAAAGAGAGGAAACAAATGAAATCGATAGGCAGCAGAAGTATTATCACTCCAACATCCTCACGCTCAAGATGCCGTAAATAAAACATGTCCTCGTCGGGCATACGACAAAATGCACACAATCATTATGCGATAAAATTGCGAGCATCCTCGTGTCGCGAGCGGTATTGTTGTCATAAACATTTACTCTGGATTCGCTGTTATAGCGAAGCTAAGCAGACCGCAAGAGAAAGACCAGCCTTCATAGGCACACCCCCACAATCTTATACGTGTAGGAGTAGAGGCGATAATTGTGCAAAAATCTACGATGGTGCATTACTCGTATGTTGACCGCTTCGGCATGAGACGATAAAAAGTGGGGATTACAACGGGCCCAGCTGTAATAACACTAGGGTTGACACTTTGAGGCTACAACTGAAAATGGGATAAACAAAAGTGACATTCTTCCACGGGTGTATACTTACGCAGGGGATTATGTCAACAAGATTAATAAAATTTTACTGTCACAACTAACGAGTCCGCCCGTGCACGATTGCTGTTCGTTAGTATGGAACAATACACTTTTACGTTTTGGCGAGAGGCCAAAATGAAATGTGCTAGAAAACTCAACTGAATTCAAAATCTCAAAGTTCTTGTACTTTTTGATTTAAGACTTTAAAGTGAGCTTTAATTTTCTGAAGTTTTGCTGGCACTTTACTGAATATTAAATCAAATAAGTAATCTCCCATGGGCTTCTAGTAAAACCTACTTCAGTTTGTTTAATTTCGACTTTTGAAACGGGCATGTACCTACTTCTTAAAATAATAATCTGGATAACTTTGTATATAGAGTGATGAGAGTGTACAATTTGATTATGAATTCTTTCTCAAATACCTAACATTAGGGATCGTGAATCGGAATATGTGGTAAACAAAGTTTGTAGTGAAGAATCAGGAAAAAGTAGTTTGAAACTCGTCAATCTCCGGTGTCAGCCCTTGATTTATTAATGCGCAACTCGTATGCGAGGCGTCTATTGTGAACACGATTGCGTATAACATAGTTTTTCTTATACCTAAAGGGTGGAATTTATGGTATGCTAAAATTCCCAGGGCCTTTGAATTTTATCAACCGAACTTTGGTACAAGGGGTCGCTATTTATAGTTAGTTTTTATCAAGAAAATGCTAAGACATTTTTATATATCATATTTTTTATTTTATTCCTATGAAGGAGGTCGAGGTTGGTTTTATCTTTTGTTTTTATCTTTTCTTTTATTATATAATTGTTATATTATTGATTGTATAATTTGGTAACGATATATTGTTTTTTAAATGCCGTTACTTCTATATTATAATAAAGCTGTGGAGTTTCTTGCGCCCGTTCTTCTCCACAGCTAAAAGACGTCCTGAATTGGTGGAGTGGGGTGGGTGGGTGCCCACATCCATATAGAGGAGTAAATTTAAGTTTAGACGATTCAAATTGCTTATTTTAAGCTTACTGAATAAATAAATTTTGGTTTTCGATTTTTTATGGTCAATTAATTAAATAAAATTTATTTAGTTGTGGAAATGTGAGTCTGTGTACTTTTGCTGTATGATTTATGGGTTTTCTTTTATTAATGATTCATTTCGAACACATAACAAAACCGACAACTGAAAGAATAGAATAGAATAGAAAAACGATTATTGGTACAATTTAAAAATAATATACAATTTAACACAAAAATGAAACATAACAAAACAGAACAATTTACAATTTATAAAATTGTTAGTTACAAGTTAGTTGTTATCACTTTTCCCCTTAAATTATCTAATATCAAAGTGTCCCGTTATAATATTGGATATGCGCAAGCGTGTATCTCCATAAGTTTTCTTCGTTCCATGATGTTGGCTCGTATAGTTGCCGAGTTATAAAACACCTGCAGCGTTTGGGGAATAACACCCGTGTGTACGGAGAGTGGGAAACACTTGGCATTTCATAATACGTCTCGGGGAAATCTGAGGAAACTTAGGAACATTGCGCAGAGATTTCTCTGTTCCACCTTTAGTATTAACTCCTTAACATGGCGCTGAATACGCGAGAAATGCATTTTGTTTTTTTTTTTTGTTAAACTTTAAGTTACTTGCTAGCTTTTAAAACAAGACATTTATAATAAAATGGTTGTAGGTTTTCTGATTACTTGTTCGGATTTTGTACTAGCTGTGTGCTGCTATAACTTTGTTCCGTGGCTTTAATTACTATCCTTTATTAGATATCTTTGCTAGATATTTTTTTTATTGCAATGCACTGGCTTTGATAAAGTAATAGTAATATAAATTGATCAAACTACAATTTTTACCTAAATTGAGTCTCATCTAACAATTTTTGTACCGTGTAGTCGTTGTTTCCTATTGGTGATTGAACTTAAAACAATTATAAATTCTAAGTTTGTCGTTTTATCAATATCTTATAGATATTGATGCTGTATTTCGATAGTAAGAGTGATTACTAGCCAGATACGAAGAAAATGAAAATTCTGGGTGAACTGTGCGGAGTCGAATACGACGAACAGTTTTTTTTTGTAAGATGCCTTTACTAAGTAGTCTTGCGTTAAATCCCGTTTACATGTATGTGCAGTTTTATGCAGTCCTTTATCACTCTTGACCAGATTCATCCCATCCAGTTGAGGATATTATCAACGGTCGATTGTATAGGTATATTATTGTGCGAACTGATAGCGGCACATTAATAGAATTCAACGGCCTCTCTTTCCTTGTGTGTCGTAAAAGGCGACTAACGGACTGCACATACATCCAACAGCATCGAGCGGCGATGGGCTCACCGCATGTCACGCTGAGCACATGTGCATGTGTGCCGTGGACTGTGGCAGTGGACTGCTTTTGCGGGACTCAATGCCTGGTCTCTGACTAACCCTTCGGGGATAATAGTCCTGAAAGTATTGTTGTACCCGCAGTACTTCCGCACGCTGAACACACGCGTGTCGCTCGTGTACATCGAGTCGTGGCAGAGCGCGGACCAGGCGGACATCGACCGCAAGCAGGACATTACGCGCGCCATCCTCAAGTTCAGCGACTATACCGCCAGGAAGCTGTTCAAGATCGACAAAGACACCACGCAGCTGCTCACGTGAGTCGGACATTTCTTATCTTTCATATTTAAACGATCGATAGTTTCATCTTTAAGAGTTGTGACAATTTTGGCATATATTTCTGCAGCTTAATACAGCATACAATTTAAGAACAACGTAACAAATTGATGTTATACAACGGGTTAATTACTAGGGCTACGACACCTCATCGTATTTTTTGTAAAACAAAATTTTTTTTTAAAGATGTAGGTAAGCGAACAGGCGGGTCACCTGATGGAGAGTAATTACCGCCGTCCATGGACACCCGCCAAACCAGAGGAATCGCAGGCGCGTTGCCGGCCTTTAAGGAAGGAATAGGGTTAAGGAAGGAATAGGAATTGTGAGAGGAGGGGGGGGGGGGTGAGCCTCCAGAACCCTCACTAGCCGGACGAAAGACAACAGCACCAAGTGCCATTATTTCCCGCCGGATATTCGTGAGAGGGTGGTATTCCGCCGGGCGAGCCGCCCTAATGCGTGCTGCAACGCAGCGTGGCTCTACCACTCAGTCAGTGTCACTCATTTAGCACCACCCAGGGGTCATGTGTAGGGTCTCAAGGGTAAACCTACGGACGTGAGTAACTTTAACCCTTAAATAAAGCCAGAATTTAGTAAGTTTAAAAAGCGGCGTACACAACATTTTTTTTTTTTTATAATGTGTTACATATGTTTTATTAGTGGAATCGATTCTACTCTCGATTCTGGAAAATCTAATTTTGATTTTTATGTTTTAAGCTAATAAATTAACAAGTACTTTTTAGTATTTTTTTTAGCTTTTGGCACTGGCTCCGACGAAGTTAAATTTTAATCTACATAAATTAATATAATTCTTGTAATGGGACTGATAATTTTTTTTATGGCATTGTCATATTTTTGATAAAGAATTAGTATTTTTATACAAATACAGATAGAGATATAACTTTTAACTTCGTAGTTCTTTCTTAACACTTTAAGCGCCATGGCAGACACCGGTGACCAACATATAATTAAATTTCAATTGCGTCTGGTTTTGTGGCAGTCAATGCGTTAAGTTATTTTTTACTTAACCTACTTATTAGATATTTTTGATATAGAAGAAGAAGATTTTATTGCAAGACCAAATTACACGTGAATGAATAAAGGAACGGAAACTAGTGACTTAAGTGTCAACGACAGAGTTCTCAGAGACCAACCAAAAGGTTTTCACACAAACATAACCTAAATAAATGTCCACGTTACTTATAAAAAGACATACTTCAGAAAAAATATTAAAAACATAACTTCAGTACGTATTTTTTTATTTGTATTATACTTAGCTCCGTACACTCATAATTTTATTTTCAGTATTTTCGGTCTTTTTCGTTGGAGTACTCACTGCAGGCGCTGTCTAAACAAAGTTAAGAACTTTCCTTACGGAGTGAAGTATGAGAACGACTGCTTTAAAAGGAACTATGTTCTGCAGATTTTCTTATACCTCGGATATTTTTAGTAGAATACTCACCAAGAATTTAATAAGGATTCTCAAAATTTTCCCTCTGAAGGAATTCTGACTAAACGTTTTATCATCGCTTGCATTCGCAAAAGATAAATATTTTGCAAAGTTGAGGCTTCAAATCTGCTTACGGTACTTGCAGCTTTTGAGCGGCCCAAATTGCAACATAGACAGTTGCAGTGGCCGTTAAACAGCTCGAAATTAATCTTAAAAGCGAAACGAGGCGTATTAATTCGAGCGATGAACGGATCTGCTTTCTGGATGAAAGACGCGATTTATTCCGAACCGGCTGAAAATGCATATCGCACTGTGCCCTAAAGCAGTCAAGGTTTGTTTTCGCTTGACAGTCGTAAAATATTCGGAACATGACCGTTTTTCACAAAACACCGCCGCTTTTTTATCGCACTAATTCCAACAAATTAGGAGTTTGATGTGATCGCTCGACAAAGGAGGAAATCCCGTCATAACTCAGCGATCGACAGTTGTAGATGGAGTGTGGTGATACAGAATTTATGACACGACTTCCAGTTGCTCCTCGATCACAGATATTTATTATATAAAAGCTCAAGTTTTTGCATATTTTAAATCAAACTTTCAGCAAGCCTTTCTAGTATTCATGGAAGTTGTAGACACATCGGATATAACTTCGTGACTGCGACCGACGAGCTAGAATGTTGAATACTTAACGCGAGTGAACATCTTAAAATTAAATTGTAATCAAATAATAATATCTATTTTATGATTCTAACCCATATACCCCATTTTACCCATATGCAAAGCTTTAGTAGCTTTAATTCCTTCGTGAGTTATAAATAAGGCAATGAGATGAGTTATTCCCTTGTTCGTTTGGATGAGCTATGATCAGTAAATTGGTGACACCGGGATTTGGAAAGTGGATGCCAGTAGAGGTAAGAGGAAGTTATTTGAGAAGAGGCTCCACTCGCCTTGGTAGTAAGTAAAACGTGCTGAGCAAGACAATTTCTATGCAAAAAGTTAAAAAGGCTATTTCATCAAAAACAAAAATCAGAAAGTACCTATATGAAAATAGTTATATTTTAGAAATTGCTAAAACCCATGCCTTCTGCCGCCCTATTGATTTATGCTCCAGCCTTGAACAGTTGTTTTTCTTAGAGCCGGAGCCCAGCAACGAGCAATTTGGCGTTCCTATCGTCGAGCAAACTTGTACAAATCAACCTTTAATTTAACCTTTGGCAATCAAATTAGATAGTCCCGACCCTTTCGCTCGTGGCCCCTGTAAATACGGTGAATTTTATCTAATTTCCTACCTTCCACTCGTCGTCTTATATAATGAGGTGTGCCTGCTCCGGAAAACATTCGATGAATCTCTAAATGATAATACATATCCACGGTGGAAAGGATAATTGGTTTAAGCGACGTTTTTTGCAATATTGAGTTTAATACTTATTCGGAATCAGTCGTTTGAGTCGAAATTTTTTGACTACTTTTTTGACGCTTTAGCACCCAGAACAAAACAGGTCTCATTTCTAAGCTCATTG
Source organism: Scoparia ambigualis (assembly GCA_963921215.1). NCBI lineage: Eukaryota > Metazoa > Arthropoda > Insecta > Lepidoptera > Crambidae > Scoparia > Scoparia ambigualis. Next base: position 4,231,836 of record OY992507.1, read on the forward strand.
ATATATACGACACAGAGGACTCGATGATTTAAGCTATTTTGATTTTTAGAACTTTAATAACATGTGTCGATCAAGGCATTTGGCTTTTTTGCCATGGTTGTGGTTTTGTCGTTTGGTCTATTTTGCATTAAACCAAAACAGTAAGTTTTACGTTTGGCCCATATTGCATTCAACTAAATTAGAAAACTGTGTCGCTTATAAATATCTTATGGACATTGGACGTAGCTGAATAATGATGGACTAAGCATCAATATCTACCATAATCTAGTAAGGGTTTATTTTGTTTCATCTTAATGGGCATCTGCATCAATCTACTTCACTCTGGTGCAACATTGGGGAATGGGCAACTGTTAGTTAACTTGGCGCTTAATTAATTTTCTCCCGTAATATTTTATTCTAAGTCGATGTTTAAGCCAGTTTACTTTTAGCTATTTTACTAACGGTAGGCACATGAACTATTTTGCCTTTCTCAAAAAATTACAAAATTTGATGCATTTTGGGTTAACCGACATAAATTTTCTAAAATTATACACAATTACTAACAGTAGTAGCTTAAAAAACTTCCTTACTTATTTAGGGATACACTGTATTAAATAAAACAAAGTTAGATAGGTGTCTATTAATTTATATTTTTCTAAAAACAAAAACTTTAATCCGTCCTCCTGCAAGTTTTACAAAATGTCGCTTGGATCAATTAGCCTTTCAACCGTCGTGGATATGATAAACATTCGATAACTACCTACATATTCAGCAGAATAAAGGATAGTTTTTCAAATTCTAGATGAATGAAGAAATATCTGTTTACGAATTGTAATCTTATCGGGAGCAAGCTTGTTAATAATAAAAGATGTTATTTTAGGTAGATTGATTGAAAAAGGATCGTATTTATTATCTTCTAAGAATATTCATGTCTGATCTCTACCAAGAACTGTAACGAGATCAAAGTGTTATTATTATTTGACACCATTCGGAGAAATACCTTTTCATTTATAAATAGGTAAATATTGCGAAGTGAGCATATTTGGATAACAGTGTAGAATAAATTTAAACATTAATAAAATATTAAGCTTATGTACCTATAAAATTATGTAGACGAAACGGTCTCGTTCTCAAAAGCTGTTGATTAAAGTGACAATGGTTTCTGTTATTCTGCATTAGCCTTTATCCAAAAAAGATAAAAGCATTTTAGGTATGTCCAAACAAAATGGTAAACGTTAAATTTTAAAATATGAGAACTGTGTGGTGTGATGGGGACTCCAATACTTATCTTAGCTCATTATCTTTTTCTGTGGGTTTCGTAAAAGGCGACTAACTCCTCCGGAAGAGGGGCCTCGGGGAACGGGGTGCTCAGGGAATAACCCTGTCTGCGTATACAAGCAACAGCACGAGGCGGCGATGGACTCACCATCTGTCACGCTGAGCACATGTGCACTTGTTCTTCTTCTTCTTCTTGTTATTCGGTGTGCCGTGGACTGTAGTAGTGCACAGTTTTTGCGGTCCTCATTGCCTAGTCTCTAGTCTCTCTAACTAACCCTTTTGAGGATATAGTCGTGAGTGTGTAAAACCAAAAACAGCAGAACAGTGGAAAGAATATTTTGACAATTTGCTATTGGCATGCAGGAATATTCCATGAATACAGGAATTTTGTTAAATTTGTGACCATATTTTTTGAATTCTAGAGTATCTAAATCTGGACCTACAGATTTAATTTTTTTTAAGTGAAAAATAAAGGAACTAAAATTGATCATACATATCCACAAAAATACCATTGATCATGGTCAATCGACCGGGACTGCGCAATTGACTCTGACACATTACGATATCACAGGATACCTAGGTTAGGTTACCTTTACGTTACACGTGACCTTTCGTTTGCCCGGTATCCATGAGTTATTCTTTATTGTGCCGGAAAAATTAAATAAGTAGTGAATAAAAAATAAATTTAAAAAATATTACAATGTCTAATAACGTTACTGAATCATTTATAAAAAAATATTTATTTAATCTTCTTTACATATTAAACTGCAAAAGGCGGACTTAACGCCACAAGGCGTTCTCTACCAGTCAACCGGTAAATATGTGGGAGACTATGAAATTATACGCACATAGCTATCAAAATAATTTCCTGTATTGTAGAACACGTGCAGGGAATGACACAGCGAGCGTTCTAAGCAGTTTATTGTTTCTAGTATTCGCTTTCACGCGTTGCAAGGACTGCCGGAGGCGATGAAAACCGCTCACAACTAATGTGTGACTACAACCCGCGCGTAGATCCCAACTATCGAGCTATGAAGTTGAAACTTCGCCACGCTATCTTTGTACCAGCTGCACGGTTGTCTCAACTTGGCGGGAGCTCGTCAAATTTGACTGCATCCAGTTCACGAAGTTTTTGCTTGTTAGCTGCAGGTGTGATACATGATGCGACATAACTGAGGAGCAACTTACCAACGGTGGCTTTATGAGTAGTTGTTAGTAAATTGTTAATGTTTTAATCGTGATGACTTTAAACGTTTGTTAAACCTATTTCAGCTGTTTAATTTTGTTCAAATAGCGCTTTGTGCGACATTTAGGAATATCCACCAAGAAAGGGTGGTAGCCCGCAGTGCGTCTGGATGTCCGATGGAAGAATGAGCTCATGCAGCTCCAGAGCACACTCTCCGAAGTACAGTCTGTAAAAGACCGACAGACAGGCAACTTTGCGGCGGTGAGCTAGGGTGTGAAACTTGCTCTTCGCCAGTTCTTTGTCGCCAATTAGCCTCTCAGCTCTGCGTTGAATCGTGTCCAGTGCAGCTAGTTGGTATTTCGCTGAGCCGTCCCACAGGTGACTGCAATATTCCATACAAGATCGGACTTGAGCTTTATAGAGAGTTAAAAGCTGTCCCGGCATGAAATATCGCTTGACCCAATTTAAGACGCCTAGCTTTTTAGCTGCAGTATGAGCCTTGGACTCGATGCTGGTGCCGAAGATGAGGTCTGAAGACAACTCCATGCCCAGAAGGACGAGACTATCGGTAACAGGCACAGATGCACCCCGAAAAGTAGGAGTCAGTTTAAAGGGACTCCTTTTAGCGGTGAATAAACACGCTTGCGTTTTGGTGGCGTTGAAATTTACCAGGTTACTGTCACCCCACTGGCAAACGTGGATTAACGTCTGGTTCGTTCGCTCAACCATCGCCTCTCTCATCAACATTACGTCATCACTGCTAGCTTTTGCATCCGAAAGGAATCTCTCTACGACAGTACTGTCATCTGCATACCCAACAATTCCAGGTATCAACAGGTCATTGATGTGCAACAGGAAAGCGTCGCAGAGAGAACAGACCCCTGAGGAACTCCGGCATCAATAGCCACTGAGTTAGAGGAGCAGCCATCGATGACTACTCTGATCGACCGTTCCGTCAGGAAATCAGCTATCCAACTACAAAAGTCAGCAGGGATACCATACGCAGGAAGCTTGTGCAGTAGACTTGCGTGCCAGACCCTGTCAAAAGCCTTCGAGATGTCAAGTGATACGGCTGACTAACCCTTCGGGGATAATAGTCGTGATTATATATACTCGTATGTATGTATTATAATAAGTGTCTAGTTCCAAGAGCGGCGCCTTTGCTAAAATCTCTCAGTCACAACTTTTCAATCATAATTACTCCAGGACCATATCCTGTAGCAAACCGCATTAAGATTTCATTAAATCACCAACGGTCTCTCATTTCTGTAGTTATACGAACATTTTAATCTCCATAATTACGCTCTCATCATTTTCAAAAATTCGTCGAGAATTTCCCTCATTATCTGAAGGGGCAATATTAAAAATGAGTGTTCCGTGTTTAATTTGGCATAATTACGAAAAGTCCCTTATAACGCTTCCAGCGCATATGTGCTTAATGATTTTAATCTGTTTAATGTAGAAATAATAGCTTCATGCAGTACATTTTATAGCGTAATAAACATTTATGATAATTGACTGAATGTTTAAGTTTGGTATACCTAATACAAACTTACAGAAAATTGGCTATTTGACAGTTGTAACAATAAATTATGAAATATGGCGGATATGGTAGTTTATAATTTAACGATAATCATCCAATAGATTTTTAATTAAGATAATTTGTGAATATTTTATTTTTACCAAATCAATTTGGGATTTTTTATCTGTGGACCGGAATACGGGCGGCCATGTTTGAGCTTCGTATGACGTCACATCTCACAAAATAAACAAAAACTATCTGTCAGGTTTCAAGATTTTGTTTGTTTATTGAGGTGTGACGTCACAGGCCAAAATGTCACGTGACCAACCGTTTTCGCATGAAATTTGAAATTAATGAAGAACAATAAAGTTTAAATAAAGTTTTTTGAGAAAAAAATATTGTAATAGGTTTTAGGTAAGCGTTTGTGATTTTTAAAATACTTTTCCGAGAACTGTCAAGTAGCTAATTATGCTACCCATATCCTCTGTGTATCCAAACTTGATAATTGGTGAAACGTGGACTGTGGCAGTGGACTACCTTGCGGTCCTCATTGACTAGTCTCCGACTAACCCTTCGTAGATGATAGCCGTGATTGAATGTAAATTTCATCATCTCTTACCGTCTTCTAATTTTTCAGGGGCCTCACGTTTCCTGGCGGGGAGTCTGGTATATCGGTTCCGGATACGCTGTGCACGCCGAAGTCCGTGGGCATATCCGTGGACACCAACACCTACGAGCCTCACCTGCTAGCCGGGACCATGGCCCACATGATCGGACATAATATTGGTGAGTTTGGGCCAGATACCGTTTTTTGGGAGAAATCTTGGTATTTATCTCATAAAGGGTGAGGTGATAAATGAGGTGTAGGTGGTGGCAATTAGCCTGGCAGACTTCAACAGCAAACAGAGTTTAATATGGCAGTCGGGAGGTCTGGATCTGAAACCGCTGCCTTGGTGGACTTACTAAGAACTTACTGTGGGTGTAGTTATAAAATGAATTGTATAAAACGAAGCTTTATTAGAACAAATACAAGTACCTGGTCGTTCTAGGAGTAATTACCAATACGCAAGACACATATTTCTAAAGACATTCTTTGATATTAAAATGCTGATTTTGCCTTTTCCTTGCATGCTGTCTCATTATAAGCAAAACATGTATGTTGTTTATAGTTTGTAGCATCTTGATACTGTTTTTTATCTTGATAAGATTTTCTCATTTTCATATCATTTCTTTTTTACGTCTTTGGCAAACGCTGCCTTATATTTATAAAATTTTTTAAACTAAAATGTTCAAATTGGTTTGAGCGCAAACGCAATCTTTAGTATTAACATATCTTATTCATCCACCTTTTTAAATCGCCAGACATTTCTTTAGTGTTGCACCGTGGTCACGAGCTGACTGATCGAGTTTGCAATATTATAATGTATCCTAGGTGTGCCTTTTCGAATACCTGAGTTGTTTTCCAAGTTGCGACGTGGTTCTGGCTGGCACAAATGAATGCAAGTGAGAAGCCTTACCTGCCTCAATACCTGCTCACCTGTCTCTTGTACCCTACTTCATGCGCGATGGAAAGGTTTTGTCGAGGCCAACCCAAAAGCTGCTCACGTGGCAGCTATATGGTCAAGTAGAATGTAACTGTCGCTGACTCGAAGATAAGAGAAGACCGTGTTCACTGACTAATCTACACAATTTTAGCGAGATGGGGAAGAGCTGGTGAATTTTACGAACTAGTTTTTCACAAATTTAGTATTCTTATTTTTAGGTGTACCTTACCTAACTACTAATAAGTATGGGAAATGACCAATAATTAAGTATTTATTATTATAATATTTCCCCTCTCAGGCATGGGTCACGACGACGGGCGCGAGCAGTGCTTCTGTCGCGACTGGCACGGCTGCATCATGGCGCAGTCCATCGTCGGCTCCGACAACGTGCAGCCGTACAAGTTCTCCGACTGCTCCAAGAACGACTACATCAACGAGCTCAGGATCGGCCAGGGGCTGTGCCTGCTCAACAAGCCCAATGAGGTAATTAAATATAAATCAAAAAAAAAATCTGTAACAGTTTTTGGATCGATAACAGTAGGTAGGTACGATCGATGAACTTCCCGTCGACCATCACTTTTCGGCGATATTTGCTTGTACACGATCTATCGCACGCGCATGCTACTAGGGCTAGGGCTACCACCCGTCCGGATTAGTCCGAGCATGTCCGGACTTTTAGACTCTACTTCCGCACTTTGGCTCTTTAATTTGTCCGGATTTTGGAATATGAGTAACAAAACTAGGTACATTATCAAATAAGTCTTTAATCTTTATTAACTTCTCATTTAAATGAAACACTTTTTACGGACTAACTCCCGTTTAATTTACTATATTACATAGTTTTTTATATAACCTTGACGTTTCGAACCCTTTACAGGGAGTCTCCCTGTGACCACGGACAGGAAAATATAAAAAAACTATGTAATACCGTAAATTAAACGCGAGTTAGACCGTAAAAAAGTGTTTCATTTCAATGTGTAGTGCTCGATTAAACCTCAGAAAACTTCTCATTTATCTAAAAACAAAATACAAAAAGTAATGTTAAGTAGGTAATGTTTCCATTTTGTGACTAAAAAGTCCGGACTTTTATCGAAATGTCAGGCTTTTTGTCAGGACTTTCCAAATTCCTAAATGGTAACCCTAACTGGGGCGGAATGGAGCGCATGCTAGTATCGCCGAAAAATATTCGATTCGTGAGTTCCTGGATTATGCAAAGAGTAATTTAGTCATTTCCGTAGTAGAGTAATTTAATTATTTTGTAATCTATACTAATATTATAAAGCGGAAACATTTGATTGTTTGTTAGTTTGCATGAATAGGCTCCGAAACTACTAGACCGATTCGAAAAATTCTTTCACCGTTGGGAAGATGCACTTTCTCCAGGTGACATATATGGAGGCTATATATAATATTTTCAAAAATTCGTCACGGGGTACGGGGTCCACGCGGACGTAGTCGCGAGCGGTCCGCTAGTTAATAAATAATAAAGTAATTTCCTCGATTAATGCTTGACCCTGTCGCGTAGCGGTGAAAGAATACTACAACCCCCCTCTTCCCTTAGGTGTCGTAAAAGGCGACTAATGGACTAAAGCTGAACTGCACATACAACTAACAGCATAGAGCGGCGATGGGCTCACCGCCTGTGACGCTGAGCATATGTGCAGTCGATATTTGGTGAAAAGTAGACTATGGTAGAGGACTGCTTTTGCTGTCCTCTTTGCATAGTCTCTAACTAACCCTTCGGGGATAATAGTCATGATTATATGTATGTACTTTTATATAGTTACCATAAATTAAGACTGGCAAAAAACTGATTTTTGAAACATTTATTCTTTTCCTTAATCGAGACATTTACAAAACAATACACAACTAACATCGTCGCCTAAACAAAAAATGTGTATGTATCACAATTCTCAGTTCGGCATTAAGTCTTGGCATGAAGTGCCCCGACACTTGTTCTGTTCTCTGACAATATCTAGTTTTAATTAAAGTACTCTGTGCATAGCGCTGCGCAAACAACAGGTCATACTTACTTCCATATATAATTTTAACACTTATTTTAATTTGGACATACGAGTAAATATTTATGCGTGAAACGTTTCAAACTTTGTGTTGGTACCGAAATAACCTGGGTGCCAATGTGAAAATGTCGGGGAAATACGAATGCGCTGAACTGTAGAGTTCGTGCATTCCAGAAATATGACAGATATTTAGAATGTTTCGAGAGAAACATTTCCAATCTACCTTTAGGTGGAAACTGTTTTACATACCAGCATTATACCAACAATACACTGAGAGGAGTTGTAATGGAGGATGAGTAGTGTTTCGAAGTGTGTAAAGAGAAAAATATGAAATTTATCTTTATCCCCTAACTACCAGATCGTTCAGTAAGTCCCGAGACTTACTTGCATATGGCGCATATATTAAAAACTCTTTTGATTTTTAGAAAGTACTGGCCATCAAATGATATGTTTTAAATTTTTTTTGGAAAATCCAGCAATTTAATTTATTGATTTACAGATTCATAAGTGACGCTACTTTTTAGTTTCGAAAACAATGGAAAAAGAATCTCAACATTCATAATCTCAACAATCAAAACATCAACACCGTCATTGTGCGTGTAACCCACACCAACGATAAAAAATCTCAACCTTCAGAATCTCAACAGCTTAGTAAGTCAACACAAGAACAAAGTTTAAAATCTTATCATGCACATGTTATTTTTTCTAGTCTAATAAAAGATAACTAAACAGGAATTTTATTTACAATTGTCATTTATTTACTTATTATAATATAATAAGTATGTATAATTACTTAAGTACCTACCTATAACAGACCAATGAAATAGGCAAATAACAGGTAAGCACCCCTTGTCAAATATGTGTCTCTAACACCCTAAAGTTTTTCATGATGAGATTTTAAACTTTGGTCTTGTGAACTGTTGACTTACTAAGCTGTTGAGATTCTAAACTGTTGAGATTATGAATCTTTTTTCCAAATGGGTGCCGCGTCTGCTAACAATTGATCAAAAGCGACAACGTATTAATGATTTAGAGCGCTGTTTGGCTCTGTTTAATAGACTGTTTAATAGAATTAAAAAGGATTTTTACGTCGGTATGTTACAATGGATGAAACATGGATTCATCATTTTACTCCGTAATCAAAACGGCAGTCAGCAGAGTGGAGAGCAGCCGGTGAAAGCCGCCCGAAGATGCCTAAGACACAACAATCTGCCGGGAAGGTTATGGCCTCTGTATGTGCATGGAATTCTCTTCATCGACTACCTTGATAGAGGGAAACATATAAATAGCGAATATTTCACAGGATTATTGGAGCGATGAAAGTACGAAATCGCGGAAAAACGGCCTCAAATGAAGAAAAAAAGTGATCTTTTGCGCTGTGTCACAAGTCCATGATAACGATGGCCAAACTATACGAATTGGGCTTTGAATTACTTCCTCATCCACCGTATTCTCCAGATCTGCCCCCCAGTGATTACTGGCTGACTTAAAAAATGCTATAGGGCAAGAAAATTGACTCAAATGTTGAAGTAGACGACTACTTGCTACGAAGCAACGGAGTCTTATTTTAAAGTCAAAGATAAATCTTTCGACACTCATGGAATATAAAAGTTAGAAAAGCGTTGGAGAGACTGTATTGCAGTTGAAGGAGACTATGTAGTAGAATTACAAAAAAAACTTATCAAAAAAACTTTGTTTTAGTATTTAGTCCCAGGACATAATGAAACAAGTGTTAAAATTATTTAATCTTGCTTAACATTAATTACATACGTGACTAGTAATTAGTATAAAATTGATAAGTAGCAGAATGAGTTAGTTATTAGTTTACACTGCTAAACCGTCAAGCAAAAAGTGAACACTTCCCTTCCATTCGCAAATTGAAGAGCTTATTATGGTTTTTAATCATTCCATAACATTTGTCGGATTAGCTACCCGCCGCGAAACTTTCCGCCCCCCAGCTCCGGCGGAGTTAGACTGGCCAAAACTTCCCGGCGACACCAACTTCCCGCGGCGTCACTGCCACTCGCCTCCCCATTAACACGCCACACTTCGTTTCAATGCAAAACAGACATCCACGTAGAAAATTAATCAGAGGCGAAGCATTGTTTGTCGCCGGTCGACTCCTTGCCGAGGCCCACTCCTTTAATAAAAGTTATGGTAATACTGTCTGCCCGCGCGGAGTTATCTCTTCGTTTGCGAATATATAATAACAGGAGCGCGCCGGGGCGGTTTATTGGAATAAATTTACATACCGCCGAATGATAATGCACCTCCGCACTTCGATTGGCCACGTTTACATATTTATCGGTGGATGATTGTGTGTGAGTGCTTTATTTTCTGCGATTGTATGAGCTATGTGTTTCCGTGCGTCGGCATGAGGCCCTCGCTCGCAGCTTTGAACCGCGCGATATGTAAATTGGATGTGTTCGCGAAAGTGTGCGCTGTTCCGAATTTGTTTCGCTACAGAATAATTTTGACGCTCGCCTTTGTGAACCTACAGTGTACGTTCTGTCGGGCCGCGCCGCGCTGTGTGATGCTACAGTGATTTTTGCAGTGACGCTCGACGACATTATTAGCTCTCTGGTTGTATTATGCCCTCGTATAGTGCTTTGACAACGCACACGTTGTACGTTAAGAGCGTAGCCGCAGTAGCACGTTTGTTGCGATGAACGCAAAATTTATAAGCTACGTAGTAGGTAGGTTGCGTTTAGCGTTTTCTATAAAAAAAACTAAAGGGTTGTAAAGTGTGCACAGTTACATGTTCACCGCATTATTACATTGTAGGTATGTAAGTTAAAGTTGTGTTACAAGCTTCAACTCTATCTAAGTAACACTAATAAATGTGTTATGGGACTGATTGTTAATTCAATCTGACTATCGGCATACTCATGCCTGATTTCATAAGAGGTAGGCAGAGATCTCGGCTTTCAGTTTGCTACGATACTGGCACTTTTATTTGTGTAAGCTTGATTTGTATAACTTCACGTGTTAACGGTTCGACATTAAGATACTTTTTGTAGGTCGCGCTGAAAAGCTTGGGCGAAAATTTAACATAACTGAATTAGGAACCCATTTCTATATTCTTTTTATTATATTTCTATCACCCAAGGTTGCCTGGAAGAGATTGCTTGTTAGCAATAAGGCCGCCTGTTTTGTACTTTGTCACTGTATAAATGGTTTTCTGTTATATGTTCTTGTGTGCAAAAAAAAAGATATATTTTATTATTATTAAGAAAATGTCGTCGTAAAGTAGCGCATTCACGCGAGTTTGCCACTAGTTACAACTTTTTTATTAGTGTGATTTCCGCAAGTCTTCAGGACCTAAATATTGACTCGTACCCACAGCTGGTGATCCACCACCAGTGCGGCAACGGGCGGCTGGACGAGGGCGAGGAGTGCGACTGCGGCACCATCGCCGACTGCCAAAGCCACAACCCCTGCTGCGACCCGTTCACCTGCCGGCTGACCAAGGAGGCCCAGTGCGCCTCCGGGGAGTGCTGCGAGCGGTGCCAGGTGACCACTTCAACCCTTACGACCTGATCTAACCTTCGATCATGATTACATTAGCGCTCTCAAAGTGTCGCCTCGAACTAATGCTCCAACCATAGAATAATAATGCTTTAGTTAATATTCTGAGACTCCAAACAAGAGGGAGCATTGGATTGCTGTCAGTTGTCATTTGACATTGCTGTCTGGACATAATTTTTTTGGGCCTTTTCTGAAAATGCCGGCCATCAAAAAAAATGGTACGTATTCATTTGGAGAAACAGTTAATCTGTCACAAAAGTTGTAGGATTGCTCCGAGCCAAGTTATACAAGTTCAAAGATTCATCATTTTCATACATTTATGGATTCCTATTTTTTTTGTATAAACGGAACAGATGATGATCCTACAGCTTTTGCGCTGCAATGACAATTGCTTCAGATCATTAGTTCTAGCAATAACTATCAATATTTTATGTTTCCCAGTCCCAGCACTTTCAGAAATCAATAAATGTATGAAAATGATGAATCATCGAACTTGTATAACTTGGCTCAGAGAAATCCTACAACTTTTGTGTTTTATTAACTATTAGGTACTCCAAATGGCTAGTTCCAACAATACGTACTATTTTTTTTTTGTTGGCCGGCATTTTCAGAAAAGGCCCAAAAATGTATGGAGCTAGAATGATCTATAGTGGTGTTGAAAAGGCCTAAGTATCAAAATTAATTAATTGTGATTATTCGAAAACAAAATTGTATAGAATAGTTGGAACCACATCATTAATAGGTACATTTGAACGTATTTCATTAGAATTGTGTATCTAGTGTTAAGATGTTTAGTTGATCAACGAATCTAACGATCATAAAGATCGTACCGTCGCCACTTAAATGCTTATGATATGATCTATCGATCATAAGGATTAAGGTGAGGAGCTCGGGTAAGACTTTATCCCCATAAGGAATAAGCTCAGTAGTAACCTTTAAAGACTAATAATGTTTATGGATTCTTCATAATAACAAAGACATTATAAACCTTCAAGTATTGTAACTATTTTATAAATGTTTACATTAGTCCAATAATTAGAGCATAAGTTTACATTTCTAGAGGTAACACTCACACGTTGAGAACCTTATAGTATTGGTTTCTAAACTATTATTATAATTATACAACTTAATTTACAATGTCCGCAGCTAAAGCAGCGCGGCATCGTCTGCCGGGACGCCTCCAACGAATGCGACTTGGAAGAGACTTGCACAGGACTATCGGGCACCTGTCCCCCTGACTCCCACCGGAAGAACGGGGAGCCGTGTGAAGAGAACAAAGGCTACTGCTTCGCGGGCCAATGCCCAACGCTGGGCTTGCAGTGCGAGCAGATCTGGGGCCCCGGCACCACCGGCGCGGACAAGGAGTGCTTTGAGCAGTTCAACTCCAAGGGCGCGGTGACGGGCCACTGTGGAAAGGACAACGGCGGCCATTACATCAAATGCGAAATTGAGTAAGCGTGCTTTTATGATTCGTGTAAGTTTTCGTCCCAGAAACCCTTAGACAGCATGTTGGGGTATGCCCAAATCTTGTCCATGTGCAAGGACTGTGCTTAACAGTGGGACGTTTAGACGCTGATGAAAATGATGATCTAAATATTATTTCTTAGCCGGAAAAAAATGTGAAAATGTTATTTTTCCATTTTGATTTTTAAGTAGGTAGGTACTTTAGGTATATGGTCATAGCTGTTATCACTATAAAAAATTTCATAATCGCAGGCTTTATATTATGATAAAAATCACAGTTGTTTTACAATGTTAAAATAGCTAAACACTTAATTAGAAGTTACTTTGTGTAAGCACAAAATAAACAGCAAAATAATCTTAACTAGCGCTTTTCCTGTTCTAGTCTCTAATAGACTACTACTACTTGCTATCAAGATGTTTAGCTACATTAATTGTTTACCGTATACAATACAACCTTAATAAATACACGCTCAATTTTCAACGTGTTAAAGGTAACCTAATTTTAATAATAACTTCACACGTATTATTTATTTCTAGTATTGTTCAGGAAAATATTCAAAACAGCAAATGCCGCTGCACTCTATTGCCTTGCCATATAGAAGTACAAATATAAAACGCTCGTTGGAGAGGCACCTTAGGAAGTAGAAAAAGAATTATTTTAATTGGCAACGTTTTCCCCAGAAACGTGAGATGCGGGTCACTGCAATGCCAGCTCGGGAACCGCTACCCGGTGGTGTCCGGCATGGACGAGTACTACACCAGGACCGTCATCACCATCAAGGGGACCGAGTACGAGTGCAAGTGAGTCGGTCATCACAGTACGCTTATTACACTGTTGACAGCACCATGTATTTTCAAAGGCTATCCTCATTGCTGAGTACGTGACCTCCTTCACCATGTTTGCGACACTTGATTATACAGCGCCATCTTGACCGGTTGCCGACGACGTACAGAGCATCATACACAAATTAAAATCTTTATCACATTAAAAAATTACATGAAGATTATAAATGGATCTACATGTGACGCCCTGCAAGAATTTTCACAGCAATAGCATCAGAGGGCTAACTATTCACAATATATTATGTATCATTCACTCCCTCAAGTCTTCATTAATTCCACCTTGCAGAGCAACCACCGGTCTGCCCAAGCACTCTGAGATCGGGCCGCTGGGGCTGGTGAGCGACGGCACTCCATGCGGCGACAACCTGGTGTGCGTCAACCAGACGTGCACCTCCATCTTCCCCTACATCGACCACACCAAGTGCCCCACCGACCACAACAACAACGAGTGCTCCGCTAAAGGGGTGAGTTCCTTTTCTTTACGCTAGGATATGACTAAACCCACAAACCACTCATGGCCTTGCGGAACCATTCGGTTATGCAGGCCAAAGTGAGGAAGATACGCACGGAATAGACTTCACCGCGCGTATTTCTTCACTCCCTACAAATTTGCAATCTATGTAATGTTATGTATGTAATAGGGCCAAGGGGCCCTATTGTCTTTGCCCCTATTGTCCTTGTCCCTATTGTCCTTATCCCTATTGTCCTTGTCCCTATATTGTCCTTGTCCCTATTGTCCTTTCTTCTTTCTGGGCCCGACAATAGATGAAACACCTTCGGTGTCTTCCAGGTCGCCCCATGCCTACCTTACGGTGGTACCGTCACTGGCTGCTTCTGCTGGTTGCAATTTCAATCAAGTCTTGAGTCTTCGCTTCTCTCTCTCTCAAGTCCACTTTGAATACTTTGTTTGCCACACACACAGTAGTACACCCGATATTACCAGATGAAGTGACGGCAGATGGACCAAAACGCTAACCGAGTGGTGGCCGCGAGATGGATACAGAAATACTCATATTTCTGGTTGTTGGCCGTTGGTCGTCTACTGGTCCGATGGGTCTATGATATAATTAAGACAGTGGGTTGCACGTGGAACAGGATAGCACAGGACAGGAGAAAGGGTTATATTAATGATGGTGACGCTAGGATATGCCGTTACGCATCAGCCAGAGACAGGAGCGATCCAGGGGGTATGTGGGACTTGCCTGGTGCATTTCAGCTACTACCTCGGGTAGTCACATCTGATTAGTAACGATGCCGCGTGTGTATCTACAGCGGACACCTCCATTGGTCAGTGCCTTCTCGGACTCTCCGTCGAGTTGAGGGCGGCCTTGGCTTACTTTTTTAACAGGCTACATGAATTACGCGTATCCACTCAGAGGTGATCTGCTTATTATATGAGGCCGTGTCCTGTCTCTCTTAACCGACACCTATCTACAAAAATTACTTAGGTACCTAGATAAACAGTAGTGACCACTTTCAAGGTGGTAAAAAACATTCTGTTATAGAAACTTTATGGAGATTCTCGTTATAGGAAAGCACTTAAAAAAAAAAATTCTTAATAAACTTACAACTTATAACCTTCGTAGCTAACTTTTTGGAGCCTTTTCATTAACATAATTAACATACTATAGGCATATAAGCATGGACCGTAGCGACCAAGTGTTTAAAGTAAAATTTTATATTGTAGTACAAAAGGAAGAGAAGAGACAATGTTTGTATAAAACTAATATCGCTCTAACTCGGCAAAATAGAGTTGCATAGCTGACTTTTTAATAGTTTGAGTGCCAAAGCACAGCCTGTGTTATTGAATTTTTACTTTGTTGCTAACTCCGACGATGTGTCTGTGGTTCAGTGCATTCATAGCTAACGAACCTTGCATCTTTATATTTTAAAACTAACGGTTATGAAACAAAAGTTTAAAACTGTTTATTTTTAAGATTTAAAAAAATATATATTATACAAACGTCTCGTAAATGTTATAGGTATACTTAGTGTTACTACTTAATTAATAATGTTTTATGATATTATGGTTTAAGTTAGGAAATGAGAAGAGTTAATTTATTTTGTAGCTTTGTATTAGCACAGAATTAGGTAAGAAAAATAAAATAAGGTGTCCTCCAAGGCTCAACAGGGTGGTCGATTGTCTTTCTCGATCAGTAAAATGTTTAGAGTTTGTAAAATTCTTATTATATCTAAAAACGTATTAAAATGAAATGAAACGTATTTATTAGAACACACACAACTTACAATTATGCATTAAACATAAAGTTTGATAAAATGTGTCCTAAAGGGATTCCACTCAGTATTTGTTGCAGTGACCAAGTCACTACAAGATCAGATCTTCCGTGGAGACTGCAGTTCGGTGTGACTGTACGCGACGTCGCGCTGTACATAACATACTTTTATCTTATTTATAAACACATCATTATGACCACATGCCAGTTTCAAAATTGTAAGTAATTATTTCCTGTATTCTTTATATACATACTAGTATTCCAACAAATTCCGTTGAATAAAACTAAGATAAGTTTAACCTAAAACCCAATCCGACAGTTTACTCACATATTATCAGTTGTCTGCAAATTCAAAAAATACCTCTTTGTGTAAACCTTAGAGGAACCCACTGAAACAGAGCTACGGATTGGTGGTGGTAAATTGTTCCAACTCATCGTTGCAGTTCCAGCATAACGAAAACTGCCACGGAAAGCAGCCGTACTGTGTTGGGAGCCAATTAGACGTATTGCAAATCTTATATGTGATTTAGAGATATTTCATAAATTCAATGTTCTCTTTTGAATTTAGAGTCCCAGTACAAGTGGCATAGAAATAAGCGTTCGTGAGCATTCCCTTATTAATTTCAAAGAAACAAAGAAGTGAGGGAACGTAGGTATTAATTTTAAAATCAACACCGCCGAGCAGATTACAGTCGAGAGCCCAATAAGTGGCTTCCTGTTTATTTTTTCCTTTTCGTATTATCGTATCGTTTTACATGGCTCATTATTTATTCGTCCCAAGTTTTATTTACGATTAGCAACCGAACATAATGTGTATTATGCTTGTTTGAGCTCAGGTGCGGTGGCCTTTGTAAATCAGATAATGTGTTTTATCCCATTTCATTCCGCCCCATGTTTGCTTCGGCGTAATTTTATTCGCGCCAAACATCATGAATGGGGGCGTTGTTGAACACATTTATTTGTTTAAAACGATGATAATTTTTGTATAATAATTCGTTAGTGGGAAAGTGGTTATTTTGAATGAAAGAAAAAAACATTTACCTATTGACTAAAAAGAAACAAGAAACAAAATAAATATAAAAAAAAAAAATACAAACCAAAATTTGCTCCGCCTGAAAATAGCACAAATACTACTCGTTATTCACTCATTTCAAACTAAAGGCGGGTCTCCTGCGACACTGTTCTGTGTTTTCTAACACCTAACATCAAACATCTAACAAAATATGTCATAATATGTACGTAGGCCACGCCCATATTTGTTAGATGTTTGATGTTAGGTGTTAGAAAACACAAAACAGTGTCGCAAGAGACCCGCCTTTAAACGTATCACTGAGTACATTATTCTATTAGAAAAAGCTATATGCATTTCGATGCAAATTCTTCATAAATTTTCAGCGTCCAAAACGAAAGCAGTTTTAATTAACAACAGCCAAAGTTCGTATCGAAATCGGGCACTAAAAAGTCCGCAGCGATCCGATAACTCGCCACTAACACTGTTAACATACCGGCAGGTGCTCTACAAGCCCGTGGCGCTACAGTTTTAATTCAATTAATCGGACCTCGCACTATTCGAGCATAATTAATTATTACTCACCCAGGGTGACCCGGCCCTAATGACGCTACCCAATTTTATAAGCGGAGCGTCTTTATTATATTGCAAATACCTGCATTGTCAGTCCTGAGGGCTTAGACAAGTGGCATAAACGCTTGTAGAATAGAATGATAGATGTATGGGATGCACCTATGTCAACGATACGTCATTAGGCGAACTTTAAATTGGTTATTTTAAAACTTTAAAGTGCTAATTTATATGATCCTAGCGGTCCGCCCGCGCCTTTGTCCGTTAATTTAGAAATACCGTCTATACTTCAGCCATTTTGAACAAAATATCTACAAATAGCAGACCGCTACGGAGGTTGGAACGAAACTGACTGGCGACTGACTCATTCATAAATGAGTGGCCAAATGGGTTAGGAGTGTGGAATGCTGAGTGTGCAAGGTAAGGATGTGTGTTGGGCTAAAAGGTCTACATAGGTATACTATCTATAACAGTATACTATCTATAATAGTGCTCTATCTGGCCTTATCGTCACTAATCATTAGGTGAGACGAGGGGTAATCACTTCGCCGTTGTGGGAATGACTTAACTGCCTCTTTTCACGCATCGCTGCCTCCCCTGCCTTGATCGCAAGCTCCATCGGCCACACTTTGGTAATTAGCAGCGAGCTCTGAATTCGTAAAGCGGCTGCAAGTTCACTAACTGTTGTTGCAATGAAAGCCGACCGCGGCTGTCCACTCAACTTGGTGGCAATTACTTACCGCTTTTACCGCAAGGATAAACCAATCAAACAGTTGAAATTAGCCGGTTCCAATAATTTTACATATATCCTTTAATTTTTGTGAACATAATTATATAAAACATTGATGTAAACAATACACAGAGAGACAAAACTTTAGACGGAGCCACTTAGATCTTGACCAAACAACTCTGTAACGCGAAAAAGAATATTAAATCAATCAAGCAATCTAAGAAAATATATTATATTACTACTGCGGCTATGGAATATATTATATTTTCTTGTAAAAAAACATGTTTTCTTAAAAACGATCGTTACTTTTGTTTTTTAAACTGTAGCTAAATACCGGATACACGAAGACAACAAAAACATGGTAAAAATCTTTTTAGATAATTACTCTTATCAATGTGCTTGACAAAATGAGCACTAATATCGTTTTCGAAGAAAATGGCCATCGATCACCGCAAAGAGACGTGGTTATTAAAATTTCAGTCGACATATCACGGAATCGAGTTTGTAACGGAAATGCAAGTATGAGGGGCCAGGGGTAGGCAACTCTCAGCCGGAGAGCAAATCAGATTCTAGGGCGACCACGTGAGCGTGCCAGTCCAATGCAGTTACACCACCCCTGACTGTTTGAGTAGCCGCAGATCCGGGTAAGCTGGATGCGGTACACACTGTTTGTCATTTAGAGTTTGTATCTGACGTTGTTAGCTAGGTACTTTACACTCCATTGAGATTAGTCTTTATCTTTTGATACGACATTCATAAGTAAATATGGTCATCATAGTGATTTAATAGTTAGAATAAATCTATGTTATGCTGAGGAAAATATCAATGAATGATTTCGTGCACATTTTTTCACTTCGTATATTTACGACTCGTCTCGCATTTTAAAACATAGGTACCCCAGTTTTAAAAGCTGCCACGCCAACGTTGCTCGGGCAATTAGCCGCACATGTTCTGAGTAATTACTATCATTCGTCCTGATTAGCATTTCGTATTCAACCGACGAAATTTTAAACCTAACGCTCCAAGTTTTCGGCTTCTAAGTTACAGGCCCGAAGTTTCTAAGCGCCAAAGCACATAAATCCAGTTTTATCCGGTACAATCTGGAATCTACATCTGTTCAGCATGCATGGCGTATGCATTCGCCTGTCGCAACTCTGTGAGACTTGCCCGAAGTCTGTTTAATGTTTACTGGAATTCGTCCTCCATGTTTAACATGAGCGATCTACTTCGCGTTCCGGAACTTTTCTAATCCGCCTCTTCCGACATTTGTACGTACAGTTTGTGTTTGAATTGTTATCATTGATCAGTTTCTAGTAAAATATTTAGAATATCACTTGAAAGCATATAAAATAGTAAGTACTTGCCATACAAAAGAAAATGTACCTATGATCTAACCAGATTTCAGTCGTGTGAAAATCAGAAAAATGTTGTTGACGTTAATTTGATCAGGTAGTACTTGAATATGTTCACATTTGCTATGTTATGACTATATCCTTGCAAGCCTTTTGTTATAATATTTTTATGAATGCATCAATAACCTTTGTGTCTACAGATTTCTAAGTTCCCTCGTAATAATTTGAACAATTATGTATGTGCATATTCTTATTGATGAAAAACAAATAAAGCTTCTTCGCAGACAAATCGAACAGCACTTTTCTGTAAAATTATGTTGGAATACCTCTGATGAAACAGGATACGGAACCGAACTATATAATATACACGCAGTGTTAAATGAATTTTTAGAAGACTACTAATAAGAGACAATATTCCCCAAAAATAATTAAAATAAAAAAAGACTACTAATCCTCCAATGTAACTGGACTCGCTAACTTTACTTCATACAAATTGAATTAATGTCTGCTTCAAAACATGAACCGTATACGTATATTACAATTTAGTGTTTAATTGATTATAGTTGACTAGCGGCCGCTCGCGGTTACACCCGCGTGGTTCCCGTTCCCGTAGGAATATCGAGATAAAAAGTATTATATGTGTTAATCCAGGTTATAAACTATCTGTATGCCGAATTTCACCCAAATCCATTGAGTAGTTTTTACGTGAAAGAGCAACAAACATCCATCCATACTCACAAACTTTCGCGTTTATAATATTAGTAGGAAGTAGGATTCCTTTTCTTTGGTGCGGTTTACCAGTGTCAAGTAGGTCAAAGATATAAGTACTTAATTATTTTCTTTATGAATTAGTTCACATACTTCGGTACGTACTGTTAAATAGTAATTGATATTCTTTCACACCCTTCGAGTTTCAGTAAAGTGGACTGACAATAAACTTTACACGTACTTCTTGAGACAATTTTTTTCTTTTTTTCTTTTTCAACACTCACCATTATTTCACACTAGCGGCCCGCCTGCGACTTCATCCACGTAACAAATTTTTAAAAAGTTTATTTTATACAAACTTTGACCTGACAATAAAATACAAACACAACATAAATAATTAGCAAAATAGATGCAGCCGTTCTGAAGTGAAGCGTGAACTTACATTCATGGCCATTTATTTATATTTATGTAGATTAATATTCGACAAAACACAAATTAAAAAAAAAAACAAACAAAACTGCAAGTATTACCTACCCTTCACTTTCCCGCCAAGAAGTCCCAATGTTAAAATGTTATACTTATGTGGTTCTGTGCAAGTGTATTTAAGTTACCATTCTTGAGAGTACCAACTAGTGCTCAGAACCATTTAGGCGGGAAACCGACGCTGGTAATTAAAACATCAAAACCAAATTGAAATATTTCCAACGAGATTGGAAACAATTGCCATATTAACATCATTCGCGAAGCAAAAATGGCTGGAGTGCTATTACGGCACGATTTAATTTCCGACGATCTCATTCCGGCGGGGCGGGACCGTGTTTGGGATATGCGAAATTACAAAATGGTACCAATTAAACTTTGTTGTGATTCGCAATTCTGTATTAGCGGGGGATGCGAACCCTTGGCTATTCTAATCCCTGGGAAGTGAAGCTAACCTTGCAATGTGCCTATATGTCTTCATGTACGCCTCTATTTTTGGATTTGCGGTCGGAAAAATGGGATTGTGTGTTGTATTGTATTAAAATGTTTTACTATAAATAGATTTATCAATATTAAAAAAGGTTAACTTTAACTAAAACTACTAAAATTCTCTCAAAGCTATCAAATAAAACTTTCAGAATTATTTTGAAATTGCTGTTTCTTTCTTAAACGATAGACTCTAGATAGTGTGAGCCAATTGCTATCTTAACTGAGGATGGATAAAGCATACAAACTGACACTGACTATCTTACTTTTAACAAACCCGAGTACAATGCTGCGACCCATGCGCCAGTGGAAAGCGACATCAGCGGCCAATAAAATTTCATTACAAATCCTACGTTCGTGGGCGTTAAATTAAACTTGACAAGTACGAGTGCATCCTTTATAGCCACTACCTCATTACTCACCAGCTTACCAGGTGCGCGTATGCAACCTTTTTAGTCAATCCTAATCAGTTTAAGCCCTCCGATAGGTGCAACCTGTTTAGCCACCACCAAGAGCCGCGTCGTGTAGCGGCTGACTAAAAGAATATTTCCACCCCCTCTTCTTCCTTGGGTGTCGTAAAAGGCGACTAACGGACTAAAGACTGCACACACATCCAAAAGCATAGATCGGCGATGGGCTCACTACCTATGACGCTGAGCACTTGGCAGTAGTAATGAAATTTAAATTGAAAAGACAAACATACAAATGACAAAATAATTTAAAACGAACAAATGACAAAAATAACAAAACTATGTAATGTATGTATGTAGGTATTATTACACCTAACAAGTACCTACAAGTGCAACCTTTATAGCCACTACCTCCTTACTAACCAGCTTACACCTTTTTTCTTTTTACATTTCTCTCTCTCTCTTACTAACATTTCTAGTAAACAAGAAATGTTAGTAAGAGAGAGAGAAATATAAAAAGATAAAAAGTGTCTCTGACAAAACTTATTTACCCAGTATAATAAAAATTAGAATTAAGATAAAATAGCACATGGCACATAGGTGTAGGCGGAAATCCCATCCGCAAAAAGATCAAAAGCGTGATGTATGAAAGTGTGGTATGAGGTATGAAAGTACGAGAGGTATAAAAGCGAGAACTTTTATGAAAGAGATAACTAAGCAAAAACTGACTCCGGTCACATATCGGATGTATAAGTATAAAAAAAAATTTTTTTTTAAAAACCAGCGTACACCCTTGCAGGTGTGTAAGCTGGTTTTGCAACGTATGCGTATGCAACGATTTTGGTCACTATCACAAAACGTGTAACCTATTTAGCCACTACCTTATTGCTAACCAGCTCCCGTTTTCCTATGTGTGCTCGAACCTGAACAAGTGCGTGGGCAACCTTTTTAGACACTATCTCACTACTAATCAGCTTGAACCCTCCCACGTGCGCATATTTAGCCACCACCTCTTTACTAACTAGCTGAAGTTCTCCCAGGTGTGCTCGAACCTGAACAAGTGCGTGTGCGACCGCGGCTGGACCGGCCCCGACTGCTCACACCACGACGCGCTGCCCCCCTCGCCCACGCCCTACGTGCCCGACAACGCCACCAAGGCCGCCTACAACATGACCAAGAAGGAAACACCGTATGGTGAGTCGATGCCAGTTCGGGGGAGTTGCCAAACTAGCTTTAAGGACCTTGCGATAGGCTGTTGTTTTATTGTAATTTTTTTTCAGAGGTCGTTGACACGTTCTTTTTAAGTTTTGTTGAAATATTTGTGATATAACAGGATGTTTGATGCGGTGCGAAATTTTCGGAAGTCCACTTGTAACTGTAAATGGACTTGGTAACAGGTTCATACAAATTTTGCTAATTTCTAAACGCATACAAATATTCGTTAATTTCAAATTGATATTCTATAAAATTCAGCACGATTATATAATTGAACACTAACATTTTATAGCCACCAAATCCAAATAACTTAAAAAACCCAATCAAGATTCTGAGTTCCTGGTAGAATAAAAAATATATTTTCCAGGGCTATAAAAAAATTATCAAAAATATTAGAAAAAACTAAATCATAAAAAATACGCTTGACAGATTGTTTTAAATCAATGCGCTAACGGTTTCTTTTCTAACACAACAATTTAATTTATAATCATCTCAATACTGATATGTTTTAATTTTTTTCTTTACTTAACTCTTCTTTATGATTCCAGGTTTCATTTACTTGTTTATTAATATTCCCTCTACTGTTAAACTAATAAAATGTTTATTATAATTGGCCGAAAAATCCGAGCACTGCTTTTCAAAAGTCCTAAAATAATATTTTCGTTGAAATACCTACGATCCGGTAAGCGAATTGCGGAAGTAACAATCGCGGTTAGTCAGTATCAGTATGCAATGTCTTGAGTTTGTGAGGCATTGCTCGGACGGGCAGGGCTGGCGGCGCGGGCGGCGCCGGCGCACTAACGCGCGGGACCCCTCTCTTGCAGGTGAGCACTCGGGCAATAAGATGAGCACCATGAACATGGTGATATTGTTGCTCGCCGTCGTACTCTCCGTGTTCGTGGGTTTCGCCTGGATGGCATACTGCTTCAGGTAACGCCTGGTAACTCGGTGTTGTCGCACTGTCTGTCGTGTCGTGTCTTGTTGTTGTCCCTGCCGGCGCCGGCCGCGGCCCCCCCCTCCCGCCGTCCCTGACGTCACTCGTGACGTCACCGACTGCTCGACCGCCGCCACTCACACCCTTCTCTTTGGGCGCAGAGAACTACCACGGCTCGAACACGGTGTTCCTCGTGGCGGTGCTCATGTCTGTGGTAGGGGGGGTATTCATAGTATTTGCCCTGAGCGCTCTCTGCTACAGGTCAGTCGTAGTACACAAAAACTTCTCCCTGTGCCTAAGGTTAGTGAGCAGAAAACAGACCAAAGGTAGTCTTTAAGAAGAAATTTAAATCGTCACCTTCGTATACTTGTATGTTTATTTTAGACGTTAGCGTTGGTGTTCTGTTCGTTTTTCGTCGGCGATTGGTTTTGTTTATTTTGAAGATACATTTGTATGTGGTTTCCGTTGTGGTCGTAGAGCTAGCGGCGGGTGGCGCGGGCCGGCCTGCGCGCCACAACTGCATTTGATCTGTGGTTCTGTGTCCGCGCGGGGGCCGGGTCGCGCGCGCGCCGCCCGGCCGCCGACTGCATGCCGACGAGGCTTTCTTCGTTGTATCGAGCGACACCTCGACTCAAACCCTTAAGATTCTGGGCTCTTGGATGTGTGCATTGGCTTATGTGAACTGTGACTCGTTTTCGTTTCCTTTCTTGGTCGGAGGCCGCGTCGCCGGGCGCCCCGGACCGCGACCCGGCGGCGCGATCGCGTCTATATCTTCCGATAACTCCGAATGTGCCGCCACTCGACATGATGTACGCTAACGATGATAATTTGTGAACGCCTTGCAGAGTTCACTGACGTCAGCCACGGCGGAGTGGTTTGAATTACATTATTAACTGCACTCGAGGTATGTACGAAATCACGAGTAAAAGTAACAGATTGAGCTAAATTGGAGAAGATATAGATCGCTCGACTTTAATGTCACCAATCACTATCACTACCACTAATATCTCTTAACTTTTGCACGAGAAGCGAATGTGCGATGCACGGATTCTTCTTTCAAGCAGCTGTCTATCTAGTTAGCAACGCCTAATGTTACTTTTAAGACTACAGGATTTTTCCAGTAATTAATCAGTTATTGCAATGTAGGAGCGTCGCGTTAATGTTTTTTACAAAATTTTTAAAGCTCATTTCCATTTCATTAAATTTGTCATTGCCGATTTTACTGGAAGGAACCAGATTTATCATTAAGCTAATTTCAATCTCTCAATAATTTTCCACATTAACATCAAATTCCCATGAGGAATGAAACGAAAAGTTTAAGAAAATTTCCAAATCTAAATTTTGACAATAATGTAATTTAATTGAAATATCCAAAAGCGCCAGTAATTACAAAACATAAATGGAGGAAGAACAGATGATAATGATAAAGGTTAAATCTAATTCCAGTCATGTCTTCGCCGTAATTATTGACCAACGCACAATTGATAAAGCCATTATTCTTATTCAAGAGCCTTTGACCAAGAGGGTAGGTACATTCAGCATCAAATTCACCGAAGCGTACTAAATCGGATTCGGAAATCGGATCGGCATCGCAGTAGGAACATCCCGGTCGTTGCTAATGTCCATGGTTGGCGGTGATTGTTCACCATCAGGCGGCCCGCTTGCTCGTTTGCCTACTTGTTCCAATAAAAATAAAACAGTCAAAAAATTCTACACGTTTAAGAAAAATACTGTTTTAATGCTTCAGATTTATTTATTTATTAGAGTCACGTGGCAGAATGGGTTTGTTTTTTTAAATGACATCATGTATATTAGACCACATAGGTAGCCTCGATCAATTTGAAGCTGACAGTGCCTACTTCAAAAAAAATACACGAATTCATTGAAACAATCATCTTTTACTCCTCCAAGGGAACACACAATTGACATCTGCCGTGTTGTTCTCTCCCACGATTCGATATTGTAAACGTAATCGATTGATCTGAGTGTGCGTTCCCACGCCACGCCTGCACCAGGAAAAAGAGTACGCTGCCGAAGTACGACCCCCCTTACGTGAAGAAGCCGATCGCGAAGAGCTTCCCGGCGGGTTCCACCACCTCCAACAACTCGCAGGAGGACATCTCGCTCGACGGCGGCAAGATGCATTCCTTCAATGCCACCTTCAAGTAAGTCTTTAGGTTAATTTTATTCCTTATTCTTATTCTCTTACGGGGAAGTATGGTCTTCATCTCAACTGATGTGACTTAAGGCCGATAGTTAAAGCGTACTTCACCCGGATTCTGACGACCTCCGTGATCGAGTGGCGCTAACCACTTCAGAGATTTAGATTCACGAACCGGCGTCGCCATCTCAGCTATGCGATTCTCTAAGCGACACATAGACGCAGCGCATGGCTGTGATTTGCTGTCTCTTTTCAATTAAATGAATATGAAAGAGACAGAGTCATTTCTCAGCGCTGCGGCAGCCGCAGCTATCAAGGCTTTAGCTTAGAGAATCGCACGGCTGAAGTTCATCCCGGGTTCGATTCCCGGTAGAATAACTATTTTTCTAAATTGATTTCGTGTCTAGGTCTTTTCAATAAAAACAAGTTTCAAAAGAAGCGTATCTTGGGCTACAATATTGGTGTGACAATGGAAAGTTATTTTAATTAATATTTACATAAAAGACAATTTCATTGATTTCATTGATCCAAAGACATTATATATGTGTACTACATCCTAACTGATAATTCTTTCATTTCTTTGAATCTTTCAAATACCAATGGGTCATGTAGATATATTTCTTCTCTTACCCAAAACATTAGGTTAATTGGTGGTACACCAAAAACATGCCACTAAAACGAACATTTGTTTCCCTTTCTTTTATCGGGACTGATGTCAAACAGAAATCTTTTAAGGTACGTCCGAAAGCTTGGCGCGCTAGCCACACTGCGTCTCACCGCTCAGGAACTCACTGCTCACCAAACGCTTTACCACCTAAAGCTTCCAGTACATTAGCAGCGTCAGCACCCGAACCGGCTGCCCGCCGCCTCGGCGTGTCGTGTGACCAACTACACTCACTCGCGTGTACCACACCTTCATACACTCGCTTGGTATCCTCACAATTCAGGGTCTTTGGTTATAGGTATTTAATGTCGGAACCATTCTATTAAGCGCAAATAACAACAATTTCAATGGGAGAAACTTAAAAAATCTGCTGTTCCATACATTTAGGTTAAATATTTGCTGTTCTATGGAACAAACAGCTGACTTTATCAACGCAATTTCAGAGATGCTCCCGTACAAATAGCTATTCTTTGCACTTAATAGGTAGGCCCAGCTGCGGAATTAAATACCTATTAGCAATCAACCTGTAGTTTATGAATTTGTAGTATAGGAGTTGATAGTGAGCGCGTGAGGATTTCTTGCACTTTATGCTGATTAATTGCGTGACTAGTTGCTCAACCTGTATACTTCAGATTGATGACATCCCAAAAGCAGCTTCCTTAACAAATTTTTATTCAGTAGGCCGTAGGTATAGTAAATTTTATTAGCTACACAATCATCCCTAAGTGCTTATTATCTAATGATTGTTTTATAGCCGCGGAGATTCTCAACGAGTCATCTTCAGGCATGGAAACCATATGTCAGGTTCTGGCAATGCGAGTAGATATCCGTAAGTTTCTCATTTTTAATACAAACAAACACTTATTACCATATCAGGCGAAGCATGCTGTAATTTTTCATTGCTTTTCAATTTTATTTCGAGTCGATAAGGTTTAATATTTAGTGGCAATATAGCTGTCATTGTCTTATGGTTTATTTGGTACAGAGGACGCTTGATAATTCAAAATTTGGATTATTTCAGAGATCACAAACAAATGAAACGGGTTCATTCCGGAAGCGAAGACGAACCAACACATTCAGGTAACTGACTTATTAATACATTTGCTGTTAAAAACTCACTAAAAGTAACAAATAAATGAGTAGGTTACGGGCGTTACATCCCATCTCTCCATGTGTTGTGCATGTGGGAAAGCCTGTGCCCAGCAGTGGGACGTTTATAGATTGATGACAATGAGTGGCAAAATTTGAGTCAATTAGGCCCCTCACAGGATCTCAACTCAAAGTGTCTCCCATCGTTAACACATTTTCGCTTCCAGGCGAAGAGGACATAGCATTCATAGACGTAGCGCCCAATTCGATGGCCAAACTGCCGGAGAAGGGCATCCTCAAAAAGCACGGCTACGGCGCGGTGGATGGCAAGGACAAGTGGGGCGACGACTCGCAGTCCGAGCAGCTGGAGGCCGGCTCGCAGTCCGATGGCCAGGAGCCCGCAGGCGCCGTCGCCGACATGGAGTATAAGTTTAAGGTGATTTTACCCTGTATTTTGTTGGATTTTCCAGTTCAAAGAACTGAACAACGAAATACGAAAAGATGAATGCCTTTTTAGTATAATAAACGGTGTGTAAATACACTTCACTGAAGTAGTATACTGTACCCTTCTGTCTGTATTATAAAATAAATCAAACTAAAGAAAAAAAATCTTAAGTAAGTACTTATCACATATTCACCAGAGGATTCACAACTAGAACTTTTACGAGTCTTTCGTCTTTTAACCGCCTCTGTGGTCTAGTGGCTAAGCCACCAAGGTTTCAGACCCAGAGGTCCAGGGTTCGATTCCCAGCAGGGGGTACATCTTTGTGTGCTCGGTTTGGTTGGTGGTGGGGCTGTAAAGTCCGCCTGGCTAGCTACCACCATCTTATCTAAGTCTGTCGCCATAACAACGATGTTTATAGCATTGTTGTGTTCCGACAGTTTGAGATCAGATAGCCAGTTCCTCAGTGGTTGAGGATTCTGGGTGAAGCGCGCTTCCACCTTCGGATTAATCGTCACTTACCATCAAGTGAGATGAAGGCCAAGCGCTTACCCGTTGTAGAATAAAAAAATAAATTAAAAAAATCTTGTCACCAACAAATATTCTTAACACCGCATATCGCCATTTCAGGACCTAAACGGCTACCACGAGAATATAATCGTGGCGCTGAAGACGGCGGCGGCGCAGCGCGCGAGCGCCGGCGCGGCGGGCGGCTCGGGGGACCTGCGCGCGCTGCAGGAGTACGAGTACAAGCGGGAGCGCGCGCCCAGCGCTGAGAAGATACATGAGGCTGAACTGCGCAGGTGGGCACTCTTTGTAGGCATTCACTGGATGGCAGCGTCGGCAGCGGTGACTCAAACAATTGCGCGCGCTGATACATGAAGCTGATCTGCGCAGGTGGGCACTCGCTTGTAAGGTACTTGCACATACGAAGGCCCGGCCTCTACGAAGGCCCACTTTAAAAACGCGCACTTGCCACTGCCTAAAACATTCGAAATTTCGCGCCCACATTCACCTTGGCCCTATATTAAATGTGCAATAGCGCCAAATCACTTCCGCGCCGCCATTTTGTTACAACTCGTTTATTTCTCTCTGAACGCCGTCGATGTCGCGTGTATATAACCTCGTTGTATTGTTTTTGCCAATTTTTTCACAAATAGCGTTAGAAGAGAATAGAATGCAATGGTAAGAGTACTGATTATTTAGTTATTTGTGATTTTATGTTAATTTTTCCGCCACTATGAAAAATCCGTAGTATGGCCCGGGGCTACGTAGGGGCCTATGGGTTTTACTAAATTTATTAAAATGGCAAATGCGCTTGGATTGTAAATACTTAAGTATAAATAAAACTAAATTGGTTTGTTTAGTTTATTTCTTTTTCATGCCAAAATACTGAAGGTATTTTAAAATAGACACAATATCGTGTAGGTGTTTTGAACTCGCATTTCATATTTTGTATACTTTAATGAGAATTTTAGTATTAACTAATATTAGTTTTTATTTTATAAGATCATGGATCCACATCCACAACCAAAAAAAAAAGAGACCTTAGGACTGAAGGGATTTTTTTAATTAAAAAGTTGTTTCTAAAGCTAATGTAAAAATAAATTATTCTATAGCCCTAGTAAGGCCCACTTAAAATTGGAGTGGCATAATGACTGAATAAGGACTGAATATTTAGATTCTTGAATTAATAGTGTCTAGAGTTTCGATTTTGTCATCAGAAATAATTGTTTTTTTATTGATTTAGAGCAGAACTTTAGTCTTAAGACTATTTTTGTTTTTCGTACATGGGTCAAGGCCCAGTGTGCAATTTTTTATTATATCTCTAAAAATACAGGTTGAATAACTTATATTTGAATTGAAACTGCTTAACGTGATTTGTAAATTATTTTTTAGAAATATTAGGTAGGTTTTGAGTAACAGTTAGTCATAAACGGGCCTTAGTAAGGGACTGTGCCTTTAACTAGATCCCCCTAGTTTTTAAAAAACCTTATTAAATATAGTTTTTCGTAAGAAAATTGAATTTTTTTGATTATGTTTAAAAGGATAATAAAACATTACAACATTACAAATAGTTGTTTTTGTAATGATGTAATGTTACCTTTAAAACATAATTTTTTATTGAGATTTTAAATAAGGTGGGCCTTCCTATGTGCCAGTACCTTAGGATGTAAACTTGGTAGTAACAACAGCTGTATCAACTTCGATGGCCGACGCGCAATGTAGGAGTACGGGTAACAAGGACCGCGCGCCGTATGTTGAGAAGATACATGAGGCTAGACTCTGACGCTTCAAATACTTTGTATAAAGTTCTCTCACAATAATTTTATATTAAATTATTTTATACGTTAATGGCGGACAACGTGTTAAACCTAAACCGATGAAATATATCTACCAAAAAATAACCGATGCGCCTAACCCGCCAGACAACGCGCCGACGACGAGGAGGACGAGGCGCCCTCGTGCGGCCCGATCCGGATCCGGAACCTGGAGGACCTGATCCGACAGCTGGAGCATCACTCCAGCCGGCACATGAGCCCCTCCGGCTCCGAGGACATCCGCATGTCCGAGACGGAGGCCGACCGCCACTACCGCATCGAGCCTGGGGAGGTGCCGCCGTGAGTAGCTGACTTACTCATTATTTTTTTTAATTTAGATATTTTTTGTTCTCCTCTCTCACTTTTTCTATTCTTTTTAGGAGACCCCGTTTTCCACCTATGACTGAGACCGATGCTGAACGCAATTACTTTATTGATAGAGAACACAGCAAACAAGAGGACGATGCCATTTGTCCTACCCAGACCACAGGCGGATTTCAATAACACTTCTGTCTACAGCCGGTGCCGCGGCCGGCTCGGTGGCAGCGCCGGCGCCGCGCCGCCGCCCGCCGAGGAGGAGTCCCGCTTCGGCTACCCGCGCTTCCGCAGCTCGGCGCGCCACCACGCGCCGCACGCGCCGCTGTTCGCCGCGCCGCCCGCCGCGCCACATGCCGCGCCGCACGCCGCGCCGCACGCCGCGCACGCGCACGCGCACCGCCCGCCTCCCGACGACGACGCGCTCTACGAGACCGCCGATGCCGAGCGTCTGCGCGACGCGCCCGATAGCGAGAGGTGAGACAGACGCAACACGCAATACGCGTTTAAGACCTTTCTCTCTCTCTAATATCTCTCGATACTCTCTAAGCGCATCCAAAAGTCTGTTGGCCCGTAATTTAGAGCTATCTCTATACCCTATCGCAGATATGACGTTACTCTTCGGAACCGTCGTTTTTTTCACTAGCGATTTGGCGCAGTACATGTACACAGCCGTGTACGAGGTATAACCACAGAATAACTAATAGTACAGAAGGTTCATTCTCTAACGACTTTCACGCGAAATTGAAACTTATCGTGTAACCCGAGCTTTCATATTCCGTTAACCAACGCTGACTCCATATCGATTTGACGTCATGACGTCACAGAGCGTAGGGTTTACACGCGCGCATGGATTACGAGTTAAGCGACGACGCGGGACGTAGAGCGTGCGTCGCGAGCGGCAACCATTTCTGCGATACGCGTAGGCGGCCTGCCTGGGAGGCACGCCGGCCGAACGTACCTAAACTGCGGAGTGACACCCCCCTGGTATAACGGACAGACGAAGTTTCGGATGCGCTTTGATAGTAGGGCCTCTGTTACGGCTCAGGAGTACGATTCTGTAAAGGCTCGAGCCGAAACTCGATCCTGTATCCATAGAGAGCTATCACATCCACATTCTTTCAATTCGACTCTACACAAACGTCATAAAAGTCACTCTTGTGAAAGGCGAGTTTAAGATCGAGCTTCAGAGAATCGAAATAATAACCATTGAGGTATTATAACTAGAGACCACACCGCGAAGTAACTTTTTGCGTACTGAGTTGCGGCCCATGGGTGCAATCGCCTGACAATAAAACCTCACCCCTTACGCCCCACGCGTTGCTCGCTGTCATCTAGCTGAGCACGTTTTTTTGTATGCAACTGTAGCTCCAATTATAATACCTCAATGACTCTGACACACGAGCGGCACGCTGACGGCGCGGCGCCAGAGATAACTGCGGTTGGCAGCGGCGCATGTAGAAGACTAGAAGGCTGCTAAGACTAGAAAGCAAGTCTTAATCTCTCGAGTGTCGCACGGCAAAATGCATCGAATACCGTTGAGTGTCGACGCTTTGACCTGCTGATCTCAAGTGACCTGACCTATTTTACTATTTTGCTTACTTAACCTATCACACCTATCACAACATAAATCACATCAAAAAAATCTATCTTTCTGTTTAATTCGACATTGAATACTTGTAATTTGTACAAGCAGTTGCAATGACACTACGCAATCTTGTTCACAAATGCGTCACCATTTGTTTTCAACGACTAATACTCACACTTTTTCTATGAACACGATAGCCAATCATAATTTAGTATTCGAGGACATAGAACACAGAATCGAATGATGTCAAAACAACAAAACAAACACACACACAACAAAAACTTATTGGTTAAAATAAATTGAAGGTAGTAAAAAAATAACCATAGACCTTGTCACTGGCGGGACACCCGGCACTCCCGCCGACACGCTACGGTACTTTTTTTCGGGGGAATGCCGGCGTTCCCGCCGATACTCGAGAGGTTAACCGCCGCCTCATAGCGGCGGCTGCAGTTACTTCCGTGTCGTGGTCAAATTGCCGTGCATGTGTTAGAGCGCTTTCACAAAAAGTAGAGTTTAACAATATATTCATAGCAGAGAACTTCCCCCCTAGACACGTGGCAAACGCTCCAAGCCAATAGTAAATTGGTAGACAAGCTTACATTTGGCTAATCATATTATATAAATTAAACGTTTAAAGTTTTAAAATTACCATTTAAATTTCGCTAAATGAGGTGTTGACATATTTTTATGTCAATCCCACATATTTAGCATTCTATTTTACAAGTCTTCATGGTTCTTGTCTAGGCCTTCAGGGATGCGATTTTTAAACTAGTGACAAAAAGTGGGCTTGACAGAGATAGTAGAACAGTATTCTGAATTCCAATTAGTATTTTAGACTAACCAATTAAAAAAAAATTAAAAATTAGAGTCCTATAAATCAGCCGGTAATACGGTTGTCGCAACTTTGGACGGAGTACCTACTGTGTTGAGTTAGCCGAAGAGTTTGAAATAGAGAAAAACACCGAAAATTTGGCCCGGTAGACTTAATTCTCCTGGAGCAAATCACTTGGGTGCATTAAGTGCTAACGCACGGTCTTAGTGTCCCCAGGTGAACTATAATTTGCGTGATGGATGATGAGGACTAAGGTACTGGCACATAGGAAGGCCCACCTTATTTAAAATCTCAATAAAAATTATGTTTTAAAGTTTTGACAAATACAACTATTTGAAATGATGTAATGTTTTATTATCCTTCTAAAAATAATCAAACAATTAAAATTTTCTTTCTAAAACCTGTATTTAATAAGGTTTTGAAAAACACTGTAGTGGGCCTAGTTACAGGCACAGTCCCTTACTAAGGCCCGTTTATGACTAATTGTTACTCAAAATCTACCTATATTTCTAAAAAATAATTCATAAATCACGTTAAACCTTTTTAAATATAAGATAATCAACCTATTTTTTTAGAGTTTTAATAAAAAAAATAGCACACTGGGCCTTGACCCATGTACGAAAAACAAAAATAGCCATTAAAGTAAAATTCTGCTCTAAATCAATAAAAAAACAATTATTTCTGATGACAAAATCACAACTCTAGACACTATTAGTTCAAGAATCTAAATATTCAATCCTCATTTGCCACTCAAATTTTAAGTGGACTAAGGCTATAGAATAATTCATTTTTTTCTCTAGCTTTAGAAATATTTTTTTAATTAAAAAATTCTGTTCAGTCCTACGGCCTCTTTTTTTTGGTTATGGATGTGGATCCATGATCTAATAAAAGAAAAACTAATATGAGTTAATACTAAAATTCTCATTAATAAGTATACTAAATATGAAATGCGAGTTCAAATCACCTACACAATATTGTGTCTATTTTAAAATACCTTCACTAGTTTGCCATGAAAAAGAAATAAATTGAACAAACCAATTTCGTTTTATTCGGCAAGCCCATTTGCCATTTTAATAGATTTAGTAAAGCCCATAGACCTCTATGTAGGCCCGGGCCATACTACGGATTTTTCATAGAGGCGGAAAAGTTAACATAAAATCACAAATAACTAAATAATCGTTAAACTTAACATTGTATTCTATTCTCCAGTGATTATTTAACAATATGATGATAGAATCACTCGAAAACTGACGCTATTTGTGGAAAAATTGGCAAAAACAATCACAACGAAGTTAAAAATACGCGACATCGACGGCGTCCAGAGAGAAATAGGTAACCGAGTTGTAACAAAATGGCGGCGCGCAAGTGATTTGGCGCTATTGCACATTTAATTTTAATATAGGGCCAAGGTGAATGTGGGCGCGAAATTTCGAATGTATTAGGCTTCGTAAAGGCCGGGCTTTCGTATGTGCTAGTACCTTACAATAGTCGTGTCACGTGTGTGAGCTCACTAGCTCTCACACAATTATTTAGTTAAACGTGTTTTGTGTACGTCACACAAACGTCATTTTAAATTTAAGCGAAAGAGTACATTAAGTAAATGAACGAAAGCCGGTGAATGTTAAAAACGGGTTAACCTATAATACATTGAACCACTTTTTGTTTTAATCCAATCACATTTTTTGTTTATAATTCTTTACTAAATGACGTAATAACTTAACCTCTTTCTCATCAGTCGGTTAACGAGTTTAATAACATCCTGTGATGCAACTGATAACTGATGTCAAATTTGCATCACAGGATGTTATTAAACTTGTTAACCGACTGATAAGAAAGAGGTTAAGTTACATTTAGTAAAATTATAAACAAAAAAAGTGATTGGATTAAAACAAAAAGTGGTTCATTGTATTATACCCGTTTTTACACATCCACCGGTTTTAAGGTTTGCCTTTCGTTCATTTACATACTGTATAATATAGTATAATAGTACATTATTTTCGTTTTCAATATTTATAACCGTGTCGCCTAGCGGTGAAAGAATACTACCTCCCCTCTCTTCCCTTGGCTGTCGTAAAAGGCGACTAACGGACTAAAGACTGCACATACATCACACAGCATAGAGCGGCGACACTGGCTCAACACCTGTAACGCTGAGCACATGTGCAGTCGCTATTTGGTGGAAAGTGGACTATGGTAGAGGACTGCTCTTGCTGTCCTAATTGTAGTCCCT
The DNA here is from genome assembly GCA_963921215.1 of Scoparia ambigualis. Taxonomy (NCBI): domain Eukaryota; kingdom Metazoa; phylum Arthropoda; class Insecta; order Lepidoptera; family Crambidae; genus Scoparia; species Scoparia ambigualis. The sequence continues at coordinate 4,266,971 of OY992507.1, forward strand.
AGTCTCTGATAACCCTTCGGGGATAATAGTCGTAATTATATGTATGTTTGTTTCAATATTTCAAGATCATTGAGAGTAACCAATATTTTATTGGTGAGATAAAAATCGCATCCTTGAGTGATTTATATAGAATTATAGTTAACAACCTTATACGTTCTTAATTGTCATAGGTATTTAACGAATAGTAAATGAAAACGTAATCTAACTCAAGTTTAGTTGTAAGTTATTGTCCAAATAAATTGTTTAATCCAGTTTTTTTTAAAGTAAGTACCTACATATAGAAGTAAAACTAGTTTCCTATTAAAAAGCTTTTAGTAATTAATATTATTTTAATAAAACCATAATAATCGCCGATAGACTATGAACTACTTATACTTCTATAATGTTGTAGGCTCTCCAACCGTCATAATCATTATGGGACAATTTTTTAATAATAAAAATAATATCTGACCGCTAAGCAATGCCTCTAGGCAGATTGTGGAATCAGTTAAAACATGCAAACAGTTTGCCTGCTTCTATCGAAGTTGTATATTTTGCCGTAAGTTCGTTGTAATTATATTTTTTTTATTATAGCCCTTATGAGAATTGTCTTATAAACTGAATCTGTTTGATTAACGTCATTACAACTACATAATAATCATTGTTATGTTTTAACACGACGCATGATTAACACAGGCGGTCACGGTGGGCTTCAAAGTTTAGTGACGATAGATGAATACAAAACATTGTTAACGCAATTGCTTTGTCCTTACTTCTTTATTATAAAAACTTCACGTAAATAATGAAGGTATTATTTATCTAATCTGTAGTTTTAATTCTACTGCATATGCCGTACACTAGTGTTTCCATGAATGCATGTAAAGTTGTAAATAGAACAAAGCGCTTACTCCTTATTATCGTAAAAGTGATTTGAACCTGTAAAGTAAGGACATAACAATTTCCCTTAGGGCAATACGAAACATCAAACGGAAAAATTATTCATTCTAAAACCCAAGACTGGGAAGCCCGCCTGCCGCCCCGCGCGCCACGACTCTCCGTTCCTCTTCTTTATCATTTTCTAGTGATGAATTTATTCAAGCTCAACAACAGTTAGCCCGGTGGGCGAGTGAAGAGGCCGTGCCGGGCGGGGGCGGGGGCGGGGGCGGGGGCGGGGGCGGGGGCGCAGGCGGCGGCGTGGCAGGGCGCCGCTACCTGCCGTCGCCGGGCGGCAGCACCAGCAGCGACGCCACGCTGCGCGCCGCCGCGCCCGCGCTGCCCGAGTACAAGCACTGACGCCTAGCGCCCGGCCGCCCCGCCCGCCCCACCTACCCGACGAGCCCCGACGACGCCTGACTCCGTTTGCACCGATAGGGTGATCACGTTAACGACTAGTTTAACTGTTAGTTGACACGAATCCTTCACGCGGAGCCGAATCGACGCCGGCCGGCGGACCGCGCGTGCGTCGCGCTCGCCGGTGCGATCGGCCGATTGTAAATATTAACGAAAGCACACTATGTTAAAGTACAGTACGACTGACCTTATATTGTAATTGAACGATTTAGAGTATAGTGTGGAACGCACGTTCGATTCGACGGCGAGCCGCGCCGCGGCGGGGACTCGGGGCGGTCGTTCCGTTAGACCGATGCGCTTTATGACCCCCCGCGCCTCCCCGCGGTGGCGCGGCCGATTATGTCTAAAGTAACTCTAAGTAAGACTTATCGTTTTATGGACGTAGCGTTAAGGTGACGTTGTACGGTGCCGAGGTCCTGTCAGACGTCGAGTTCGCTCTCCTTTGACTTTCGACAGACGAAGCTCGTGTAGCTTGCAAATTAGATAGGCGATTAACAAATTGAGCTGTTTCGTAAGCGAAGCTTTAATGTAACATGTCTTAGTACGTGGACGTCGTCGTCCCGACGCCCGTGGCCGAGCTCGACGTCGCGCCGGGTGGATGTTTTTAGTGACGTATCGTTTTCGCCCAATGTTGGTTACGTTTGGAGTATGAGTTTGAATGTTACTCGCCGCTACCGCGATAGACCTGCGCGTGGAGAATATGGGCGACGTCGCAACCGTCCCCGGAGAGTCGAACGATCTCTTCATTCTGTATCACCTCTCCGACCAAGCGCCCAACTTCACAGCCGATAACTTCTTCGCGTTTAGGCAGTTTATGAACGACACCATGGCACGTCATACTCATGTAGCTCTCAAGACTTTTCTAATGAGTTGTCTCGAAAAAAAATATTGTTGTAAATTATTTCTTATAAAGTTTATCACTTCAGAGATCTCGTATCACCGTGCACAATAATTTCGTATAACTAGTCCGTAACGTACACATATTCTAAAACTTAATGTGAATAAAAGTTATTTCGATTATATCAGAATTTCTATTATTATTATTATTATTGTATTGACTTTACGAATTTACGCCGATTTAAGGATGTGGAAATGAATGTTGAAATGTAATATGTTATAGTTTTCTCGTTTATTTTATTGTGACAATTTAGAACGTTATCGTTTCATTCGCGTTTACGCTAGGTTAGGTGGCGCGGCCACGAATATAACTCGTAGGTAACTTACAGTTATGATATTGAGTAAATAATAAATTCAAATAATCTCGTATCGGCTGCTATCTGGTACGATGTTCATGAGCGCTGTAAGGTCCATGCGCACCTGTTAGAAAGATTATTATAATAGATATACGTTAACTTAAGTCTAATAGGTACTATGAACACGTACAGGGTAGATGTTTTGCAATACTCTGTTGCTGGGGGTGGCACTCACTACGCAGCGCGGAGTCGCCCGCACACTCCCCAACTATCTGTATTGAACGAGCAGGGCTCACTTGGACACCGTACTTAGCGCGCAACTCCGCGCTGCACCGGCGGCAACGGCGGGCGTATTGTTTGTAACTGTCCTTTCGATGTGTTACCCTTCATCCGCCCTGTGACTGGCCGCGCGGCCGCCGAGCGAGTGCGGGCCGCCAGTGGGCGTCGCGTGCGCGCGTGGGATCCCCAAGCTTGTCTGTGCGACCGACCAGGCCGGTATTGTGATGGCGAGGGCCATGTTGCATTGACGCGGCGGCACAGGCACAGTTTGTACGCGTAGGCCTAACACGTCAATTGCGAACGGCGCCTGACACCGCCATTGCTCACGGTAGTGCTCTGTTTGTGCGAATGTTCGCAATTATGTTGCAAAAATAATGTTGACATAGGTATTAACATTATTGTGACCGTATTTGTACAATGGAATTTAGTACTTTTTTCTGACATTATTTTTTACTAATGGGATTCTTCGACTTCCATAAAGAACACCAAAATTATTTAAAATATGAAGAAATAAGGACGTTATTATAAATTAGCATAGTTTAAATTATGTAAAATATATAGCAATCACTTATTATAACTGTTGTATCGAAGATATTCCGAAACAGTGATTTGTATTTAACGTAACAAACAAGTTGTAATAATTGTAGAATACCTACGAATGTTATTTAAATAATAAGCATGTGAGGAAATGACGATGAATAAAATTAAATATTATATGCGTTTCAAAATTATCATTAAGGACGTTACAGTTCCTCACTGCATTATATCACACTCTGTAATATAGATACAAACTGTGCACTGGTAGGTATCTTAGTGTTTCTTGTGATAATTTAATTAACTTTCATAGAAACATGTCACTGCCATAACAAAGTAAAAATTAAGCTTCCATTTTTAACAAACTTGGCCCTGCACACTTTGTAAAATATGTTTTTAACAGTTAGACTGGTCTGTGTCAACACATTTATAATTACGAATTGACAATGATAACTTTTACAAATAATTAACGTGTCGTACAATAAGTTGCGTTTTTGTATTGAGATAATTGTAATTTTAATTAGATCATCAGCTGTTATACATTGATAAATGTATTGAGATATGACTTTTATTCATATTGCCGAAAGATTTTAATATATAATAAATTTAAAATATGTAATATTTTAAATGTAATATCCCACAAGAACACAGATCAGTGTAATCATCAAATCAACAACAGATTCGAATTGTTTTAAAGCAAAGATTTGAACTAGATGTGTCTATAAATGAAATTAATGTTAAATCAGGAGTTATGTAAACTTAATTGTTTTATATTAGTGATAAATGTAAGAATGGACGTTGGACGTTGACACAAGTGGAATGAGTGCTCAATATAATTATCACCATCCCCTCAAAACAATTGGGAACATTCGCAAAAACATCTAACATCACTACCGACTACTGACTTATTATTAAGTGATATTATGTAATATAAAAATACGAATTTTGAACGAAAATTACGTTGAGACGTTGTAATTTTCCGTTTTGATTTTGTCCTTGTAAATATATTTGCTATATGATTTACTAAATGAATGTAACATATTATTAATGAAAAAAATAGATGAACACAAATTTTATGTATACTTTATTTTTAAAAATCCCCTCTCTCTTAAATATTTATCCCGATGACATTTTTCTATTTTTTAAAGCCAAATTGATAAACTTTGGCCACAAGAAGATTAAAAGTACTCAATCTTATTTATATGCTATATACAAATTTCTACATACCAACGTACGTTATTTTATAACTTTAAACAATGAAAAGAGTAACTTACGTAAGTACTTACTAAGACTTACTACTTTAATTACAATTGCTTTTTTATTTTAAGGTATCAATGAAATTGTGTTTTTTTTTTAATTGCATTTGACTTAATGTTAATCTTTGAATCTAGACTATGTATTATGAAACTGTAACGGGCCTGTCCTTAAAGAAAATTATTTTTGAAAACTAATTAGAGAGACTATTTATAGAGCTATGAAGTCAAGACATATATTTTTAAATTTTTGTCTGTTTTTCTATCTGTATGTTTGTTCCGGCATCACGCAAAAACTACTAAACAGATTAGGATGTGGTTTTAGGAGTTAGGTTGCTTCGGATCATCTTGGGGTTTATTAAATTAAAACATATTTTCCTTCAATTTATGAAGAGGATGATATTTAGACAAAACTATATGACTCAAAAGTAAAGTTTGGCTATGAGGGCATTGGCTAAACTAGTTTGGCAAATCTGTTTGGCTATGAGGATAGATGATAAACCATATTATGGTCACCCTACAAGCGATATTAGAGAAATGTGAGTAGGTATATCAGCGATGATAATGCAAAGAGCTACTGCTATCTTTTTATTGCAAATCTAATTAAATCGAACAATATATATGATATATTTATATAGTATGTGTTTTCTCCTCATGATGTCTTCCATGTGGGAAGGCGTGTGCCCAGCCGTGGGATATTTATAAGCTGATAAAATAGTAAATAATACTTTTTTCACTTCTTTAGCTATAATTTTTTGTGATCGTAACTATAAATATATAAATAGATTGCTCTAAATAAATTTTCCGCGGGTTCGATTCCCGTGCTTAGATCCGTATCAGTTTACTCGGTTTGGTTGGCTGTAGGGCTTGTTTAAAGTCCGCCTAGCTAGCTACCACTATCTTATCTAACTCTGTTTTGTCTCCGACAGTTAGAAATAAGATATTTAGTTTGTCAATAGTCAAGCAGTCCGAATAAAGTGCGTTTGCACCTATAGACTATTGTCACTTACCATCGGGGGAAATGAAGGTCAGCAATTCACGCTGTAATTTTCAAACAATCTATCAAATAAAACAACATACTCGTAAGTATTTCATAGGTTTAAAATGTTATAACGTTAGTATTAAACAGAACAATTCAACTCTCACTTCTCCTTCTGATCAAAAACTTGGCAAAGTCATCCTGCTGCGGGTCAAAGGTGCTGGTTTTCTCGCACTGCGCCGCTGTGGCCATCTGCGTGATCTGCTCTCCGAAGGCTTTCACGTCGTCCCTTTTCAACTCAATCATGTACTTGCGCGACTCCATAATCACTATGGCGTCATCCCGCGCCATCGACCAGACGCTAGGCTTCACTCGAGACATCATATTGTGACCCAAGAACACCCCATGGAACAACCCCTGGAACTGCGGCTTATGGGGATAATGCTCAAGCGCAGAAAGTGATAGAAAGTGAATCTTCCCATAATCCACATCGATGTAAGTGTTGCGGTCCTCTCTCAACACCAGCGGCACCTCCGGGCCGCACTCCGAAAGCCTCGCGTCGAACGAGCCCATCACCATCATCCCCAAGTTCTTATCCTTCTCCAAATTCATGCCGCTTATGTCGAACTTTTGCCGGTTCTCCAACTCGTACAGCATCCGCATCACGTTCCGTTCAGACACGTCTGTCGCTCGCTTGTGGTTCACTCCGTGAGACGATTGCAGCATATCTATGTCTTCGCAGTCTAATCCGAACGCTATGTATGGTGAGGTGATCAGGTCCGCCAGGTACCCTCTGTGGAGATACCTATCGCCACACTTGAACACTCCCGCTGCAAAGGTCACGTTAGGCCTGCAAACTTCAGTTTCAAGCCATGTGAAAGCTACGCCATGCTCTCTGAAATGCTTGTACTCCTGGAAGCATATCTGGCTAGCATTTTCTTTCAAACGCATGTGGTAATCCCAGTCGAAGACACCTGCTCTGTTGTCATATCTCACACCTAAGCTGTGTCTCAATCGATGCTCCCACAGTTCACAGGCGTTAAACTGATTTGTGTTACCTGTAGTCCAGAAATTGAAGAGATTTTCCAAATAATCACGTTCCCGGTACTTCATTTGATCGACTGACGCACTTGGTAAAAGGCAGCTCATGTATTCAGGGTTGGTGATCATGCCGACGAGCTGACGAGCTTTAGCTATGAGGTATCTCGATGTAGGTGGTCGTAGAAGTAAGTTTCCGTAGACCTCGAGCCAGCGTCTAGTTTTCTCTAACAAGCCCCACCTGTTGGTCTTCTCCAAGGCTAGAGACATGAGGAGCAGTTGTCTGGCGATGAGTTCCGGGCATCCATCGACAACGAAGATGTTCATGTAGCGCCTGGTGTGGCGGTACGCTTGGGACATCGTCTTCAAAAGGTGTCGCGCGTCGCACCCTCCGATCACGAGAAAGTTCAATTCGTAAGCGCTCTCATCGCCATACCGGAGGTATTCTTGCTGAAGATCGAGTGCAGGAGTAATACCCCAAAACATGTTTATCTTTAATCCCGATGGGTCGACGTGTTCGGTACCTACTGCGAGATACAAACTTCGCAGGTCCCACTGAGGTAAGATAGGATAAACTCGTGTTTACTTCTCGACAGACTGAAGGATTATAACAGGTTGTCAATGTCATGGCGACGCAAACGAGAAAGCAAATGAAGCGTGGAATTTTCACGAAGCGAATAGGGCGTTGCCATGGCAACGATCTATAAGCAGTGTTTAATGAACAGGTAGGCTTTGCAAATTTATTAATATTTAGGATTAATCTTTTATTTTAGTTTAAGACCTTTATGAAAATAAGGAAACCGCTACATAGGCATTCTCCGTTTGAATGTTTTAATTAGTTGCCTGAATTCTGGTGCTTTTGAGTTAGAAAAACAATTGTACAATCTATGCTATTAGATTGTATTCGTCTTTGTAATATATAAATATAAATATCGGCTCGCAGCTGACTCAATTCCGTCTTTCTCCCGCGACGGTTGGTGAGCGTCCCCCACCACCCCGCGCCCCGCGGCTTGTGTCACCCGAGACGACAGATTATATACGTAATAGCATAGACAAAGGTGTGTGTATATGTTTGTACAAGTATAAGAAAACTTCGCATACACTACATCCCTTCCCTTTTATGATTTTAAAAGAAACACATCACCCAATGACTTAAAATGTATTAATTATTACTTTAGTCGCTTGGGACCATAACACAGCCTTATACCTAATAGAAATCTTAGATACCTAAGAATTTATCTATTTGGTAATATTCATTTTTTTTCCTTCGTCCACTACTTTTTACTGTCCTTCTACTTTTTAAATTAAACTATATTATTTGAAACCTGTTGTTCCGTTTCATCATTACGAAGTTCAATATCACCATTCTTCTTTTTTTCCTACAGTATGATTATTATACTATTTGTCATATTTTATTCTAATACACCCTTGCTACAACACTTATTTCAAAATTTATAGCAAGTCTTTTCGCATCTGCGTAGGTACTCCTTCCTTTTTCTTTAAAATTACTTTATCTTTATCTCTTGTTTCTACCTCCTCTGGTTTTGTCTCAAAGTTTGATTTGTAAATATCGAATGATATTTGTACTTGGTGTTGTATGATAAATAAGATAATAATAAAAGAATTATCCATTTAATCTAGAATTACTTTTTAGCTACTTATACTCTAAAATAATTATTACAACTACAATGTTATCCACCTTGCCATATACTTTCATTACTTGCAAGTACACAATGTACAGTCACGAGCAAAACATGCAAACAATTGTCTTAATACAATAGAATAAAAGTCAAAGTGCATACATATTGATGCTTGTGACTGTACCTGATACAGAGCAGAGGGTACTCTTCTAATGCACTAATGCAGGTATTGCATACTTATATCTTTTAATTTAAATTTTACTATTTATGAGTACTTTTTTTTTTTTTTTTTTATAGCATTTTTGTTATGTTTTTACCTTGAACACTTTAATTCTAAATGTATTCTAGTAATTTAATGTCTTGCTCGCAATTTAACACAAACCTCCCAATTGTGCAATTCTCGAAATGTAATATTAATTGTCTGTTAATTGTTATTGTTATGTAAAGATTGTATTCTGTCAGATGTGCTTCATAAACAAATAAATTAATAAATATCTCATTTCAATACCACTCTCGAAATTTAATGCCAATCTCACAATTTGATGCCACTTGCAACTTAATACCAATCTCGCAATTTAATACCAATCTCGCAATTGAATGCAAACGCAATTTAATGCCAATGTCGCACCTCAATGCCGACCACGCAATTTAATGCAAACGCAATTTAATGCCACCGTCGCAACTTATTGCCGACCCGCAATTTAATGCAATCGCAATTTAATGCCACCGTCGCAACTTAATGCCGACCCGCAATTTAATGCAATCGCAATTTAATGCCACCGTCGCAACTTAATGCCGACCCGCAATTTAATGCAATCGCAATTTAATGCCACCGTCGCAACTTAATGCCGACCTCGCAATTTAATGCCAATGTCGCAACTGAATGCCGACCTCACAATATAATGCAAACCACGCAATTTGATGCAAATCTCGCAATCTCATTCAAACCACTCAATTTGATGCAAATTTCGCAATATAATGCCAATCTCACAATTTTGTGGAAATCTCGTAATTTTAATGCAAAACACGCAATTTAATTCAAAACTTGCAGTCCAATGCAGACCACTTAATTTAATGCAAACCACTTCATATAATGCAAATATCGCAATCTACTGCAAAACAATGCACTTTAATTTTAATCTCGCAATCTAATGCAAACCACTCAATTTAATGCCAATATTACCATCTAATGCAAACCACTCAAATTAATGCATCTCTCAAACATCTCGCTATAAAACCAGACCACACCGGGAAACAACCAGGCAAACACGGGCACAGCTTACTCCGTCACAGCTTACGTTCGTAATAGCACTGGTTCACACTTCTCTTGGCACCTGACAAGAATACAGAACCGGCGCTGACCGCGCCTATGCTAAATTAATCAAATTATTTATTTTATCAAAACGTTGTACATGGGTTCAGAACAATCTAACCAGACAAATAAGTAAATTACATTAATTTTAAAGTCCGATATAGTAAGACTTTTAAATGCTATTCACAAAGTCAACAATAACCACAAACAAAATGTAAGTAGTAACAAGAACTACTGAGATGGAATCATGTACTCTCCGTATTACTAATATTATAAATGGTAGGCTATTACATTCCTCGCCCCAGATAGTTTCACAATAATAATTGCAACCAAGTATTTTCAAGAAGCTACTTAAACGATCAAAAGTTATTATTGCCAAGCAATAGGGATATTATTACTAAGTCCTAAATTATGAATAATTAAGAATTAGTGAATAAACAAATAGCTTAACGGGAGTCTATTGCACAGATACTCGTACACTGACGATATCGGTAATCTCATACATTTTTTCCAGGGTAGACGAACGGCTGTCAAAATAAAATGACCAACTAGAATAAGGAAAAGTATATAGTAGTAGTGCTTCTGTATCGCACATGCAAACTACAATGAAGCAATAGATTAACGCGAATAGAATGAGCGATCAACCAACTACTGATCATGCCATTATTCGTCTTTGACTACGTAAATAAAGAAGCCTCCGTATTATAAGTTCACCGGCCAGCACTGGTCGGGTCAATATAAAAGTATATAATATTTTACACGCCACGAAATCTTCTCCAATGAGTTCCGATCCGAACCTGTATTGTGAAAGGTAAAGAGACAATAACCGTTATTTCATTTGTTTCAGTGTTGTACTGAATATTAATTACCGTTGTACTGAATACAATGTTGAACTGAATATTAATTAACATTTTAATTATATTATTTTATTTTATATGGCAGCCCGCTCGCGATTCGCTCGCGTGATCCCCCTGTACTCCTTGACGAACCTCCAAAAACCTCCTTCACACAATTCCCGTCCCGACAATCACAAACACAACAAAACAGAATCCCAAATAAGCGCAGCCGCTCCGAAGCGACGCGCCAACAAACACCCGTGGCAACTGATTCCATTTACTTAGATTTTTTTTTTTAAATTAATACTAAATATCTTTTTCCTTTTTTTTTTAATTTGAATAAATGTTGAAATATTTCCACGAGAAGAAGACGAACCCGCACTCTTCTAACATTCCTGGTCAGGTGTAATAACAGCTATGCATTCGTGGCTGTCCAGATCGCGCTAATTTATATTGAAATTCTATTGTTAATCGTAATGATCCTTGACCGGTTAAGTTACTAGTAGACCCAACAGACGTTATCCTGTCCAAATCACAATGACAACTCAACCGACAGGAAAAAGATAAATGTTGCGTAGAAGAAGTAAGAAAACCGTTAATAGCTTTTTAGCAACTAATTAATATTTAATACCTATAGTGCACGACGTCTAATGCAAACAAGCAACAAAGCAAGGGACACACGTAACATAAAATTTTTTTTTTTTTTTTTCACTGTTTAAATCTTTCCCTGAGCTCTCATAAACGTTTCAAGATCAAAATCAGTTTTTTTTTTTTTTTTTTGAGTAAAACTAACATCAATTCATATGTAATTATTTAGGATTTTGTTTTGCTTTAAAAGCCAATGAAACAAAAATATGACATTATTTTACTTGCGTATGAACAAAGTGGAGGCGGAGATGTTGTTTCTTTTTATGCTCATCCTACTCAGCTAGCTATGGTACATGTATCTATCTTATATGGTATGTACGCCCTAAGTATGCCAAGTGTACCATGAAATAGTACACTAAAAATTAAAAAGAAAACATCAAATAATAAATTCCAAACAAAACAAAGAATGCATTCCATTTTCCTATAAGTAAGGCGTATGGTGAAGATCCAATCTTTTTTTTTATCGTTTTGCGCATGGCGAAAGTTTGAACAAATTGAGAATAAAGTTATGAATACAACAATTAAAATTAGAAAAACACAATGCGCACAACTAACCATTTGGTAAAAAACATCTTTAATCAATGTCAACAAGGACGTCATCAATCTCCGACCATATCATTTCTTACATTTTTATTAGTAAAGATCAGTTACTAATTAGGCAAGTTATGATATAATTGTTTTTCATATTCTCAAAACTTCACTACAAAATAAAACACTTCAACAGTAATATGTTAAGCTCTGAAAAACAAATTGTCAATAATTGATTGTTCACATGCATTCAAGCTTTACTATTTCCTTCCATGAATAAATTACAAATTGTGAAGTTCATGCATGGAAGCTTTACTTTTTCCGATAACCTAAAAACTTTCAAGGTTAAAATACCGCAGCATCTGCATCTGTTAAACCATCAAGTGGAAATCATAAATTTTAATACAAACCATAAAAGTCAGCAAACACTAAACACCCACAACAACAATTACCTTTCAACAAAACATAGGTAGCCATTGACTATATTAATCAAAGTAGTGACTATATTAATTAAAGTCATCTTGCACAATTTCGTATGCAAAACACAAGCTACTTTCAACAAATTCAATTTATTTATTTTTTTCTCCCACGAATCTAAATAGGTAAGGTAGCTATATAAATAAATCTTTAATGTTATTTACAATTTGCATCGGTATTATTATTATATTTTAAAATATTAATGTAAGTACCAATGTCACATTCATGGCACATAGCTGTACAACAGCACCAGTTACCTAGTTATTTTTTCCTTTTGAATTACACTGTTTTGGATAAGTAGGTACTTTTAATAATACGTATTACTCACAGTTTATCTCGTCGCCATGTACAATCTATGCTATTAGATTGTATTCGTCTTTGTAATATATAAATATAAATATCGGCTCGCAGCTGACTCAATTCCGTCTTTCTCCCGCGACGGTTGGTGAGCGTCCCCCACCACCCCGCGCCCCGCGGCTTGTGTCACCCGAGACGACAGATTATATACGTAATAGCATAGACAAAGGTGTGTGTATATGTTTGTACAAGTATAAGAAAACTTCGCATACACTACAACAATAAAAAACCAAAGTGATTTCTAAAGTTTACGTGAACACCACGGACCAATAATATTTTAAAAGGTCATTGCCACGGACCTGAGTGGTGAACACTTCAAATTTAAGTTATTTTTTACTTTCTACTAGCGACCCGCCCGGGACTGTCCGCGTGGACCCAGCACCCCGTGACGAGTTTTCAAAAAAATTATTTCATACAAACCTTGTCCTGACAATTACAAACACAACTTAGAAAAATCAGCAACCATTCTGAAGCGATGCGCGTACAAACATTTCGGAAATTGATTTTTGTAAATATAGATTACTAGCGGCCGCTCGCGGTTTCATCCGCGTGGTTCCCGTTACTGTGCGAATTTCGGGATAAAAAGTATCCTATGTGTTAATCCAGGTTATAAACTATCTGTATGTCGAATTTCATCCAAATCCATTCTGTAGGTTTTACGTGAAAGAGTAACAAACATCCATCCATACCTACAAACTTTCGCGTTTATAATATTTTAGTAGGATAAACAGGACTCCCTATAACCCCAACCTTAAAAAGGTTTCAAAACATCACGATAAAATAACACTAATAATAAACGCGACACGATCTCTTTATAGAGTTTTGTAATTAAGCTATTGTGGTTAAATCGATTCGACGGCCGTGTGGTCGATTGGTCAACCTGCGCAACCGACGGTCCCGGGTTCGAATCCCGATAGGGGTAAATGTGTGTGTGGTGAGCACGAAGCATTGGTGACCGAGTCATGGATGTTTATTATTATTCACGTATGTTTATCCGTTATTCAGCCAACACTATATGTTATGCTATGCTAAGTTTGGGGCTATAAATGATTGACGTGACTGTTGTGAACTTTATTATTATTATTGATAAGGCCTACCAACCTGCAACCCGCTAATCTCTCCTTGTGATATCTTCCATGTGGAAAGGCCTTAGCTCAGCCAAGGGGCGTGTAATAGTGTGTTGATCACTCGAGCAAAACCAGCGGTAACTCGACAGCCACTGGCGATCGCTCGAGGCCGCTCTAATGAAGTGAACGATGCACTATTGATTAATTAAAAATAATCTGAAGGTCTCTCCCATTGTCGCGCCAATAAGTCGCCTTAACGACAGTACCTATCTAAGTTTTATTAGAAGATCAATGGCGCAGTGGCTTGCGCTTCAGATTGAGATCTTGAAAGTAAGCAACTTTCGTAAAGTCGCGTCACCGGATGGGTGACCGGATTTTCGAGCTACTCTTTGCTTCGGAAGGTGCGTGCAGCTGTTGGTCCCGGCTGTTACTGAAAGATCTGCGTCTTAACCAATCAACCACTATTAGGCCAAACGTTTATTAGGCTGATGATGACGATGATAAGATTGATACCTGCTTACATGTTAATTTGTTTACGTAATAATTACTTAAACAATTATTGTAGTAAAAATATCTTCTTATTATGGCCTTTTCCTCGTGGCCAAACTAAAATGCAAAACTAATTTGGCCACGAGGAAACTTAAGTCCTCGTAGCCAAACCGTAGTCATAGTTTAAAAATAACACACACTGTACATGTAATAGTCAAATTACGGAGAAGTAAGAGACCAACAGAAATAAAAAAATATTTGTATTTGACAAAAAAACTTCAAGTAATAGCGAATTCACGGAGAAATAAGAGACTACCAGATTAAAAAAAATATTTTAGTTTTTGAAGAAAAAACTAAGTTTCAATATTATTTAAAAAGTTTTGCTGTTTTGAAAACGTGTTGAAATACATGTGTGTTATTTTTAAACTATGACTATGGTTTGGCCACGAGGAGTTAAGTTTCCTCGTGGCCAATTTAGTTTGGCATTTTAGTTTGGCCACGAGGAAAGGGCCCTTATTATTTATTATATGAAGACCATCGAGGCTCGTATGGTGTCATAACCTTATAAGTGTATACATACATACATATAATCACGACTACTATCCTCGAAGGGTTAGTCAGAGACTAGGCAATGAGGACCGCAAAAGCAGTCCTCTGCCATAGTCCACTTTCACCAAAATAGCGACTGCACATCTGCCGTCCTTACGATAAGTGCAATAACTCGAGTTTTTGGGCTAAATGACTTAAATATATATCCATAATCAGGAAAACGAGCTCTATATCTTCTTCTTAGATGTTATTTTTGTATGTAAAGTAGATTCGGTTCTTTTGTTAAGCATTACTGCAATAACTAAGATTACCGCTTGTAAGTTGCATAACATAAACGAAATAACTTGAGTTATTACAATGGTTAGCTACAATATTTTGTGATAATACTAGAAATAAGCGCAATATGTCCAGTTATTTCACTTTTGATTAGCGCATTTACAAATTTAGGGCACATTTACTAGTCATAAGCGCAATAATTAAGATTTATTGCAATTATGCTGAGGAATTTTGTTATTCAAAATTAAAAGCTTACAAATTCTATCAATAACAAGTAAGTTATTGCAATTATTTTAAGGAAAAACAGGCAAGATTTGAATGACAATACATACTAAATCGCAATTTGTCCTCGAGTTATTGCATTTATGATTAGTAAAAAGGGATGCGAGTAGGGAATAACTAATAATACGTAAATGGTTACGCACTATAATGCACTAAATACGTAACTACGTAATTACGTAACTAGTTGGGATTTTTTAAGCCACTATATTTTTTCGCCATTTATGTTGTTTTAGAAGGAAATTGAAACGAAAATTTAAACATTAACTTTTAAGACTTTTTATTTATTAAAATATGAAACAATCAATAAAATTTAAAAAATAATTTAAAAGAAAACAAGAGTAACAGCAGTTATTCAAAAACGAAACTTATTACGTAATATCGAAAGTCGACCAAAAAGAAAAATACCTACTTAAAATTCTTAAAATCGGAAACAGATATTACATAGGTTTTTGTAATATCTGTTTCCGATTTTAAGAATTTTAAGTTTTTTTAATTTCTGTTGTTTAATTTCTGTTCCTGATAATGTGATCTCATAAATGACGAAGAATTTAGTTTATTGCAGAAGTAAACGGTAAAATAAAAAGCTCGTTCAGCTTCAACACTAGTGGGCGTTATCGATATCAAATAATTATAGGCTGCTGTCAGGAAAATTTCACGACCGCCGCCAGCACTGTCGTAATGTGGGTGCTCAGGACATATTGTTATGGACTGCCCGATATGGACAGACGCGGGATCTCCTCCTTCTTGCAAGAACTGCTGTAAGGCCCAACTGACGCAAAGGCACAACGCGTTCAGTAGGGAATGCCCCGTAAAAAAGAAGTGGGATCGATTGGCGAGGCAGGCAGTAGCACACTTCTAAGGGCCCCCCAATGAGAACTAAACAATGAGAACGACACCCTACCACGTAGCCCAAGCGCACCTACAGAGAAAAAGACTGGCTACCGATGAAATATACATAGAAGCTAGTAAGACGACACTGGCTGGAGGAACACTTGTCCAAGAACCGTATGTGAGAGCAGGAACAAAAATGAAGACCAGGGGACAGGTAGGTACGCCTCTACCAAAGATACCAAGATACCAAGGCAGTAATAGTCGTTTTCAACTCTGACATCGACATAATACAGTACCCGGATCTAACCACAGAAAATATTGTGGTGGTCGAAATCGAAACAACAGCCTGGAGGATAGTACTTGTCTTCTGCTATTTCGAACCGACACGCCAATAGAACCTGGCCCACATCACAAAGATAGGGAACAGGTTCATGGGCAAAAACAATAGTAGGTAGAGACGCAAACGCCAAGAGCACGTGGTGGGATGGAACAACTGTAGGTCAGAGGTGAGGACATGTCTGGGACGTTGCATGAAATGGGACTGCACATACTTAACAATTGGAACTAGGGTTTCTGCTCGAGCTTTCTCGAACTCGAGAAAACTCGAGCAATTGGGCTTCATTCGAGACGAGAAAAAAATTACCGAAGCTTGAGAATTCCCGAGTTTCGAATTTGAATCGTGGCAGACGCGACGCGGGAATATTTTTGATAAACTACTTACACGGAGCTGTTTTACAACAGACTGTTTCCGGGCAACTCAACAGCAACATTAACCGTCGAATGTCAAAGCAGCCAGCCAGACACGGATGAATGGGATGAACAAAGCCCAAGCACTTCTTCATTTGAGTCACTACTAAAAAAGGAGATAGAAACAGTTCCAGTTGAAAGTGAATCCCAAGTCACAAGAAGTTTAATAAGAAAAGAATTTAATATTATAAAATCAACTGGGAAACGTATACCCAACCTCGAGAGTTTATTCCAAGCGCTCTTGACAGTAAAGCCCACTTCAACCGAAAATGAGCGTGTTTTCAGCCTAGCTGGAAACATCGTGACAAGAATTAGGAACCGACTTTCGGACGAGTCGATTAATGCTCTAATATTCTTGAAAGCCTATTTTCTAAGACAAAAGTAAGTTTTCTAATTATTTAATAGGTTAACGTTGTCTAGTCTTTACTTTAAGTAAGATTTTAATTTTTGTTTCTTTCCTTACCCAAATAAGAGGTACCAAATTCTAAATATTGATTGTGGTGCAATAAAAGTATGTAAGACAGAAAAACACCCGTGTTTTTATTAAATTTTAACAGATTTCAAAAGTTTAATGAAAAGACTCGAGACCCGAGAAAACTCAAGAATTTGGCCTCGAGAATTCCCGAAACTCGAGAAAATAAAAAGGTCGAGAAATCAGAAACCCTAATTGGAACCTTTTCGATACCATCAGGGGAGGAAAAATGTACACTAGCTATTTGGACGTTACGGCCTGCACGGAGGATCTGTTATACTTAGTGGATAACTGGAAAGTTAACGAAGACTCCGACCAGCTTGTTGCCTTTGATGCCAGAAACAAGGAGAGATTTTTGGCTAAACTTACCTGAATCTTCACGGGTGTCAAACACAGATTGAACTCAGATTCAAACGTATTTATGTTAAGGTTTAAGTTACTTGTAATATTAATATAAGACTGATTTAATCATTGATCTCATAATGTGCCTCAATAGATTAAGTATTAAATTTTATTATATACCTACTTGCTCAGGAAAAAGATTACTAAGTTTGTTGAATTTTTGAAGTTTGCTTGTTACATAAATGTGCAATACTAAGTTACTAAAGTTGTTATTAGTATTATTTTGAGGTAATAATTTATGAAAGAAAACACTTATAGTGGCTTAGGAGATTTGATTTTAATTTTAAGGAGGGCAAAGTGATATTTTGGACCATTTTTTCACATTAAAGTTGGCAACAAATAAATATGTTTATACGTAGTAATTTTATTTCAATCATAGTTATTTTCATATAGTTAAACTTTATAATATTCTTGCAATAAACTTACTAACCATACAATGCAACCATTGTGTTCGATTAAAATATCACACTAGTGAAAACCGCAATAAATAAGACATTTATTGCACTTAGGGTTAGAACCAACTTTAAAGCCCATACAGTATTCGCTACTCAAAAGAGCAATAAGCCGGTTTACTAACAATAATCGCAATAAGTAGTCTACTTATTGCGGTTATGATTAGTCATGCTCCATCAAAACAATTAATAATCCTAAACATTAATACTTTATTGTGTTTTTAATGCCTATATAAATATATGTACAAATTTAATATACTACATTAAATTATACACCATTTTATCTATTGTATATTAAAACTTTCAAGTTGATATCATAGTTATGAAGATACACAAAAAACAAAAAATAAATCTTTGACTGTGATTTGCGGGAAAGTAGCTTATTGCACTCTTCGTAAGCACGGCAGACATGTGCTAGCGTGACAGATGGTGAGCCCATCGCCGCTCTATGCTCTTGAATGTATGTGCAGTCTTTAGTCGCCTTTTACGGCACTCACGGGAAGAGAGGGAGCTATAGCCGCTTCGCGACACGGCGAGTAAGCGATGTTTATGAGACCCAGAGCTCTTGGGTTCGATTCCCAGCGGGTACACCTTTGTGTGCTCGGTTTGGTTGGTGGTAGGGCTGTTAAGTCCGCCTGCCTAGCTACCACCATCTTATCTAAGTCTGTCGCCATAACAACGATGTTTATAACATTGTTGTGTCCCGACAGTTTGAGATAAGATATCCAGTTCGGCAGTGGTTGAGGATTCCGGGTGACGCGCGCTTCCACCTTCGGCCTTATCGTCACTTACTATCAGGTGAGATGAAGGCCAAGCGCTTACCCGTTGCCGAATAAAATAATAAAAAAAAAATCACAGATCTCGTGCTCTACACCACTTGAAAGGCATTGAAAATGAAACTAGCTATTAAAGATAAAAAAGATAAAAATAATTTATTGCCACAATTCAGCTACAAAGGTATAAAAGAAAAATGATTACAATCTAAAACCTAATACTAACTAACTTATAACTATGTAGGTACCTTATTGTGGGCAATGGGTAACAGACTCGGCATAATGCTGAACTAGGTTCAGCGCCGATTTTCTGTCTGTCCCCCTTGAGGAGAGGTCGGATTTGGATATGGTGTTAAAAAACCTTTTTTAGCACACCTGTGCTTGTGAGGAGGGTAAAAAAGAAAGGATTTAAAAGTGTGCCAGTGTGTTTATGTGTTTTGTGTGCGTGTGTGTATGTGTTTTGTGTGCGTGTGTTTTTCCCGCTTGAGAGATTTATGAGCGTCTGGTGGAAGTGGTTCTATGTCGTAAGTGCAGTTGTGGAGTTTCTTTGGTTTTGTATAAGATAAATGGTGACGTGTTTTTTATATGTACATAATGGCATAGGTTCTCTTAGTGGCGGCGGCAGGTCGTTCCAAAATTTTGGTGGCGGCAAATTTGAAACTCCTCCTGAATAATTTGGTTTTGTGTTTAGGAATCACCAAATTGGTTTCCCTAGTACTTCTCAAAGACTTTGTATGAGAGCATTTAACCCAATCCAATTTTTCAAAAAGATACTGCAGTCTTTCAAACTCAATAACTTTGCGAAGTGTGAGTGCCAAATGCAATAGCCTTCGATTCGCCATGTATAAGATCCCTTTACTGTTTAGGTACGGCGATATGTGCGATCTTTTCGGGATATTGTAGCAAAAACGAATGCATGCATTTTGCATACGTTGTATTGATTTTTGTGTCTCTTTTAGTATTCTTGGTCCATACACGATATCACAATAATTAAATTGAGAGAGAACCAGGGATTCCACGAGTGTTTCCCTAATTTTCTCTGAGAGACAGTTTTTTATGTTATACAATAACTTCAGTCAATAAAACGCATTCCTTATCCTCGTGGTAATGTGATCAACATATCGCATTTCCCCATCTACTATCAGACCTAGGTTCCTGACGCTTTCTACTCTGGGTATGGCTTCGGTTCCTATATATATTTTAGGGTCTTGCTCAGTTATTTTACGACATTGATATTTGCTGCCCATAATAAGATATTGTGACTTTGCTGGATTCAAAACAAGATTGTTCTTGGTCGACCAGCTCGCCACTGCCATCAGATCTTCGTTTACTTTATCGAGCGAGGCTTTCAGATTGTCAGGTGCAAAAGAGTAATATAGTTGGGTGTCGTCCGCATAAAGATGAACTTCACAGTGCTTTATACTCCGCTCCGGGTCTGCTGTGTAAAGTACAAATAATAAATGACTAATTATTGAGCCCTGTGGCGTTCCACGGCTGATACTTTTTTGTTCTGATTTTGTAATTGTTCCCTCATCATCTTGAATTTCCACAAATTGCCTTCTGCCTGTTAAGAATGATTGAAACCAATCGCGCGATGGCTTTGAAATTCCGTAGTATGCCATTTTTGACAGTAACAAATCCACATTGAGACAGTCAAAAGCTCGAGAGAAATCCATCAATACAAGCGCAGTTCCCATCCCTTTGTCTGCCGCATCAATTACATCGTCTGTAACTTTTGCCAGCGCTGTCGCTGTTCCATATTTACGACGGAAACCTGACTGCGTCTTTGGGAGCAGATCATTACGTTCAAGGTACCTCGTGAGTTGCTCACAGACTACCCTTTCTATTATTTTAGATAGCATTGGAAGAATGCTAATTGGTCGCAGCTCTTTAAGGTCCCTAACCTCGCTTGACTTTGGTAAAGGTCTAACTTTAGCAAGTTTCTAGGTATCTGGGAAAATATTCAATGTAATAGATGAATTAACTATATGTGTTATTATTGACAGGGTAGCATGCAAGGTTAATCGGATCATATCAGCTGAAATTTCATCGTGCCCAGAAGCCTGTGTTTTTATAGACATTATTATCTTAAGTACTTGTTGTTCTGTACAGGGTTCAATAAAGAATTGACTCATGCTCACTTCACTATTCTCAAAAGCTGACTGTGTATCCAAATGGGTATTTGCGTTTTCTGGTATTTCTAGAAAGAAATCATTAAATTTATTTGAGTTGCATTGGTGTTTCGGGATCGGAGGTTTTTCTGTGGTGGACAAGACTGACGACTGCTTAAGGTGATTCCACATTTGTTTTGGGTTGTTTTTATTATTATTAACGTAATATGTAAAGAATGCGGCTTTCTCGCGCTCAATAGCACCTTTTGTATAATTACGAAGATTTCGGTAGTAGTCTTGGTGAGCTACGATCTTCGACTTACGATATCTTAAGAGGGCCGAGTCCCGAAGCCTCATCATGGTTTTAACGTTATCTGTGATCCAAGGGTATGATCTGCGATTAATTCTTAGTCTCTTAATAGGTGCAGTTCAACTTTTCCATTGACGTCTTCCAGTTCTTTAATTTGTTCCCAGTCTACATTACCAACGTCCTCATCAAATTGCTTTAAATTAATTCTTTCTAGAAATCGCTTATGTATATATTGTGATTTCTGTTTGGGTTTCGTTATTTATAGATACGCAAATATGAAAGCATGGTCACTTATTGATGGATTATGGTAAGTATATATTTTCTTACACATACTAGAATCATCCGTTATTATTAAATCTATTAAAGAACTAGACTCGTTTACCATTCTGGTCGGTTCTTGGACTAACTGATTTAGGTTTCGCTGTGTTAAAAATGACAAAACCTTTTTTGTGTTTGGGTTGTCTAGAGACGACATGTTTACATTAAAATCAGTTAGTAAAAAAATATTTTTCCAACCGGCAAACGCATCCATTGACTCGCTCAAGGCATCAATGGCGTCATCCACGGGAACAGATTCCGGTCTGTACACAGTACCAATTACAAAACTACCTAATCCCTTAATATGTAGCACCAACCACATCTGCTCTAATATAGAAGGAGGGTGTTTTCTCATACGAATATGCAAATCATTGCGAACATAAAACCCCACCCCACCTCCTCTGCGGCCCGTCTGACGTGGGTTACTTTTCAGCATATATCCAGAAATGGTGGGAGTAAAGTTCTCCTCGCCTTTCCTCAACCATGTTTCATTTAGCGCTAATATGTCCGGTTTATACATTTACAATACAGATACAATAGCGGCACAGAACTTATCTCGGCCAGTATTTAGAGAAGGCACGTTTAGCAGTCCTAAGGTCAAAAAACGTGACTTATTTCGTGTCATTGTTAATGTCTAAGTGTGAGTAAAGATGAGTAGACAATGGAAGGCACGGTGAAAAACAAGGCGAGAAAGAAACATGAAAATAAACACTTTGCTTATAAGAGTACATTGGGACTGCAGTTACATTATTCTTAGCAGTGTGGGTTAGGTCCACATCAATATTATTAATACTGTAGTAAATTTTACAAAAAAAATTAAAATCATACAATAGTCTGCATATTTTACATTGAAACCGGGTACAACAGCAACGGACATTCGCAACAACAACTCCACATGGTTTTTTTAGAGAGACATGGCACTGATTTTTATTAAGAAGAAAAAAAACGATATCTATTAATATTATGGGTGATGGAAGATATTTGAGAACTAGATTTATTAATGTTATTTAGCAAATGAACTATTATTACCCAAATCAAAAACACGATCGAAGTCTTTCTCTGATTTAATTTGGAAAGTCTTACTTGTACTTTCATCTATTCTTTTCACAAATATGCGGCCCTCCCTGGTCCACACGAACTTCCAGTTAGCAGCTTTCGCAGCCTGGCGGGTCTTGTAAAATACTTGACGATTTGTTTTTGTCAGCCGTTCGTTGACGAATATACGCTGTGGCAGGTGCTCCGGCAGTCCGATGTCGCTGGTGTCGATGCCCCGACGCACTCGTGCATTTTTAGTACTTCGTTCCGCACGGACCGCCCTGACAGTCTGACTACCAAGGGTCGGCATCGCGCCCTAGTTTCCTTATCACCATCGTTTCCAGCTTCGCGTTTTGGGCCCACACGTTCGACGTTAACTATATCTTGAACGTCGATAGTCATACCTATTTTCAGGGCAATGGCTTGCACAATGTGTGTGGCGGATTCATTTTGGTGTTCCGGGACACCTGATATTTCAACCTCGTTTAAAAGCAGTGTCTGGTCCCTTTCATTAATCTCTGATCTCAGCACATTGATGGTCTCTTGAAGTTCAGTAACGCTAACCTCGCTGTTCTGTTTCTTTTGGACCATTATGAGTTCTGCATTGAGACGAGAATTTTCCAGTTCGATGGTATTGAGTTTTGAGGACAATGTGTTTAAATCGGACTTAAGACTTTTTATCAGCCCCCCTAAAAATCCGTAGTATCAGAGAACTCTTTTTTTATCTGATCCATGGCACGAACAATTTCATTTTTGATTTCTTTAGATATTTCTTGCTTAGCGGTGGTTAACTTCAAATCTAATGAGCATATATCCTGCCTTATGGTAGAAAGTTTAGAGTCTAGCATTGTAGATAAAATTTCCACCATATTGGTCGAGTTAGTTTCCACTGACGTATTCATGTTTTTTGTATGCATCAAAATCTCGCTACATCTATTAAGATCTTGATGCGGAGTATCATCTTCACACACAGACATATCAGCGTCCGTAGCAGCTGGCGGTGATAGTTCGTCATGTTTTCGTACAGGTGTTTCCTCGCCCTTACGCCGCCGTGTAACATTAATACAAGTTGGGCATCTCCAGGTAACATTTATCTTTTGTCGATTGGGTTTAAAACGCTCATGTGGCATATTTACGCATGCGTAATGATAGCTTCCCATGCATGCTGAGCATAGAAGAAGTGTATCTTTGCTAATCGATTTTTTACACGCCATACAATTCATTATTAATGTTGTTGAGTCAGTCTTGCAACAAAAAACGAACTGCAGCCGCAGTTTAAGTTGTATCGTAGCAGTGGGAGGGGCTTACTTATCGTTGTAGCTGTGCGTAGCCGCAGGTCCCGTAGCGCTTTCTACGACGATGCTCGGTGCCAGTCGTTTGCGAGTCGGTAAGTGTCGGCCGCAGAGGGCATTGACCCGATCCTCACACGGTCAACGCACTCGTAGATTCACTTTTTGAGGTAGGTCAAGGTCAAGGTCCGTGATCGTTAGTTATAATTTTTAATATGTTTTTTCTTATTACTCGCGAACGTGACGTTTATTCAAAAAACGGTTTTTTACACTCACTAGGGAAGTAGTCCCTCTTTACACTGATACTAATTATTAATAAATATGTTTTACACTCAAAATCAACTGGTTACGGTCACAGTATAAATATGAGCTAAAGCAGTAAGGAAGCTACGTACAAACGCTCGAAACGACGCATCCCCACATACGCACGTCTTTACATGGCCCCTAAGCGGACATCGCAGTGCTCTCAGTAGCGCGTATCGCGTCGAAACGAGATGTATTGCGTGCACTGTGCGCGCGATTTTTAAAAATGCCGCGAGTGTATTGCGTAGTATACGGCTGCTTGAACTCGGTTTCTTCAAAACCGGAGCTTTCGTTTTTAAACTTCCTGCTGATGTTGAAAAGTAAGAATGATTTATTATTACTAAATAAAAAGGGTATCCGTAAAACTGCTGACGTTTCTCTCCCGGCGTTCTTGTCCTCGGTCCATGCCTCCCTACCACTTACAAATAAAATACTGGACCGAACATCCAATTCCTTTTTGATACCCTACATGGACGAGGCCAAGGCCGCCTGGAGCGCATCTTGCCCGTGTTCTGATCTTCCAAACAACACCTCCTCCCAAAGGCTTTGGGATGGGCCCCTCTGCGAACTGTTGCGAAATAACCTTGTCAATACGTCTTCTAGTTCCGCAGAGCGTGCCCGCCTTTTAGCTGTAGGGAGATGGGAGTCGGGTCTTTGGTTGCAGGCACTACCCTCATCGAACACGGGTACTTTGCTAGACCGCAGCACTTTTCGCCTAGCCACTGCCCTGCGTCTTGGCGCCCCCAGTATTGTCCCCCATCAATGTCGTTGTGGCGCACCGGTAGACACCCTCGGACACCACGGGCTGTCCTGTACACGGAGCGCTGGCCGCATTGCCCGCCATCATTCTTTGAATGACATCGTTCGTCGAGCTCTAGTCACTGCCGGAATTCCGGCCGTACTAGAGCCCGCCGGCCTGGCGCGCGATGATGGCAAGAGGCCGGACGGCATGACCCTGGTACCTTGGAGGGTGGGACGGGCACTGGTGTGGGATGCTACATGTGTCGACACGCTTGCCCCGTCCCATCTTCCAAGTTCATGCATCAATGCTGGCTCGGCTGCAATTAATGCGGAGAACCTCAAACGGCGCAAGTATGAGAATCTGACTGGAGATTTCATATTTGAGCCGTTTGGGGTGGAGACGTTAGGACCGTGGGGTTTGGGTGCCCACCAGCTCTTTAGAGATATTTCTAAAAAACTGGTGGAAGCTACCCGAGACCCCAGAGCCAGCAGCTATCTGGGTCAACGTCTAAGCCTCGCCATCCAGCGCGGCAATGCGGCTAGTATTCTGGGTACTCTGCCTGATGGGGATGATCTGGGTGAATTCTTTTTTTTATAGTTTTCTATTTATCTTTTTAAGTTGTAAATATTTTAATTTTAATATTAGATGTTACCTCTAGTTTGTTTAGTTACTGCTAACTAGTTTGTTCTCTTTTCTTTTCTAATATAAGTATATTAATATTTGTGAGATTTGTGTATCGGAAATAAAAACAATTCATTTATTCAATAAAAAGCTTTTTCTTTTAAATAAATCATTTGGATGTTTAGGTGATATTTGCCGTACTTACTAAGTATATTTTTTGAGCGCGCGTTATAACACGTTGGCTGTCCGTGCACTATATGTAGGGCATTGTGTAGTTAGCCATGGCGTCCGTGCACTATATATAAATAAATAATAAATAAATAAATAACTCTTTCCTACAATCACACCAATTATCTAGCCCAAGAGAAGCTTCGAAGAAACTCGTTAAATGGTTACTAGACAACGGATAAACATACTTAAAATACTTAAATACATACTTATTATACATAGAAAACACCCAGACCCGAGACAATTTAGTAAACAATAATTTCTAAATTGACCCGACCGGGGATCGAACCCGGGACCTCAGAGATGGCGACACCATGAAAACCGGTGTACAAAACCACTCGACCAAGGAGGTCGACGATATATACGACACCACTCCGTTCAAACTTAACGTGACTTCTTGAACTGGACGTACGAATAACACTATTGAATTTGAGATGGACGTGTGGATTAGGAATTTTGTAAAAAAACCGCCAAGGACTTATGGGAAGCTAGTAGCATCATTTTTTTTCATTTTTTTCAAAAAATAGAGCAGACGTAGCGTGACCAAATCAACTTGGACAGCCAACGTGTTAATGGTGAAAAATAATAAGAATTGATACTACGAAACTTCATCGTTAATAAACATTGCTTTGAAAATCGATATCTGAGGATCTGTGTGGTTTCTGACAATGAATCCGTTATTAGAATGAGAAAAAGTAGCCGCCATATTAATCATTTAAGTTATTTAGCCGATTGCTTGGAAAATCGATATCTGGGGATCTATGTGGTCTTTGACATGGACTCCGTTATAGTATGACACAAATAGCCTCCATTTTGAATTTTTAGTTATTTAACCGATTGCTTTAAAAATCGATATCTGGGGACCAATGTGGTTTCCGACAATGCATCCGATAATAGAATGAGGAAAGTAGCCGCCATCTTTAACTTATTAGTTATTTAATCGATTGCTTTGAAAATCGATATCTAGGGATCTGTGTGGTTTCTGACAACAACTCCGTTATTAGTATGAGATAAAATAGCCTCCATCTTGAACTTTTTAGTTATTCGACCGATTGCTTTAAAAATCGATATCAGGGGATCTGTGTGGTTTCCGACAATGAATCCGATAATAGAATGAGGAAAGTAGCCGCCATCTTTAACTTAATAGTTTTTAATTTTTAAAATATTAAAAGGGGCAACCCTTATGCTTTGCTAGTTATCTCAAAAAAGCTAGGGATAGGGACGATCCGGGTCGTCGATCCGATTTTTGGGATCGTAATGGATCGTAACGCCACGATCCGATCCGCGGATCAGATCGCATGCCGTCGATCCGATTTTTAGGAAACGATCCGGATCGGATGCAAATAAGTAAGACACAATTAATTTCAGATCTTTGTTAGGTAAACCCATGTAAATCTTGTAAACAAGTATTCATGTGACTTAATGTGTATCCATATGTTATGCATAAATACCTACCTACAACATTCGATTATAATAATTTAACAGCTTTATCAATCTACCCGCAAAGGTTTCCGCTAAAATCAAAATGTAAACAAAGATAGAACACGTTCGCAACAAATAAACCTTAGCATGTACCTACCCATTTTTTTTTAAACAAACCGCGTTTTAATGCATACAATCCAAGCGATCCGATCTTTCAAGTTCTGTATCGATCCGGCTAAAAATCGTAAGACCTCGATCCGATCTTTCAAAGGATAGGATCGGATCGGCGCATCCCTAAAAAAAGCGCTTACTAGCTGAGATACAGCGCTAACTAAACAAAAACTTTTTCAATTTTACAAATATAATAGGACAACCCTAACGCTCAATTGGCGCGGAGGTATATAAAACAAGAAAAAGGCCGAGCTTCCGTACTGCTTTAGCTTATATTTATACTGTGGTACGGTGTTGCCTCGACAAGCGCTCGACGCCGACCGACAATATTATAGATTATGAATGAAAAAAATAAAGAAAATCAAATTTGTAAAATATTTTTATTTGCCGTCACCGTGCATTTGAAGTCTTAATAGATCTTCGTATAAAACATTGTTTTTTTTATTTTTTTTATTTTTCAAAGAAATAATCGACATTCCAAAATTTGTTTATACTATCCTAAAGCCCTTAATTTTCCGCGTCTAATAAGTCCTAATAGATCTTCGTATCTCAAAGCTGCGAAGTTCCACAGGTCTATGACGAACGAGTAATACCGCACGGCGACGCTCCACGCGCCGCTAAGGGGGAGCATACCGCCCCCCCTATCGCTCCCACAAAAAAAAAAGTATAAGACATAAAATGTTTCCCGTCTCAATATCTCTAGGTGTCGTTCTCAGTCTCGATTTTCGACCTCGTTCACGAGATATTGAAGATATTCCGAGGGAAGGTGTTAAAAAATCAAGGTTTTTTTGGTTTTTATCAATTTTCGAAAAAAGTTTTCGACTTTTACAAAAAAATTTTGTCACCATCTGAAAGCCATTCAAATTCTGCGTCTTTTGAACACTCATATGTTCTGATGGCCCTAAACTACTATATACCACGGGGCAAACACACTTTCAGCAAAAATGGGGCTCTACCGGAGCGATCGAAAAAAAATTTTCAATGTTAAAACTAAAGCAGTCCGATATCTCAACAAAATTGAGAAAACTTTCAGGAACCACTGTTTTTCAGGGCTTCAATTCTCCACTTGTAACTATGTCTGGAATATAATTGCTTAGGGATGGGATGTTGCTGTCAAATAAAAATGTAATTTTTAATAAAATATCAAGATGTATTTCATTTAAATCTTTTTGACAGTTAAAAAAAGCTTATATTAACATGATTAAAAACTAAATAAATTATTAATTGAAACTTATTTCCTTGTATGCTAAGTTTAAATCACAACCATGGTACGAAAACAGTAACCTTTACAATTGCTCTAAGCCTTGACATAACCTTGATTACTCAGACTCATGGACGTAATTTACTAACTATTACGTCCATGATTACGTCCATGCTCAGATTAGCTGAGTCAGTATGGCATCTAATTTGTCTATGGTATGGCTTACTTCTTAAAAAACGGCCGAAATGAATAGTCTATCGATCTGTAGTTTTGCCTACTAGGGTTAGAAATTCGAAATAAGCTAATTCTAGTAAGTAAAACAGCAGATAGATTGATCATTAATTTCGGTTGTAACTAGACATAGTTATTGGTACTCCTAATACACCTTAACCTTAACACGAAAAACAGAAAATCCTATTTGTCAACAGCTTTAGTACTGCCACCGAATGATATAACTCTTTCGTCTTAATTATTTAATATTAAATGCACTTTGTCTCTCGTGTCCATTATTTTGTACCAGAAAAATGATACTTAAGCTTAGACGCAAAAATGAAATGATAGTTTATAAACAAAATATAAAAACGTAGAATACGTATGACACCTTTATTCATATTGTGTTTATAATTTCGGTTGTAACTAGACATAGTTATTGGCACTCCTATTACACCTTAACTTAAACACGTAAAACAGAAAATTCTATTAGTCAACAGCTTTACCACTGCCACTGAATGATATACTTAAATGAAACTCTTTTGTCTTAATTATTTAATATTAAATGCACTTTGTCCGTCATGTCCATTATTTTGTACCAGAAAAATTATACCTAAGCCTAAACGCAAAAATTAAAACTGATACTTTATAAACAAAATATAAAAACGTAGAATACGTAGGATACCTTTATTCTATTCATATTTTGATTATAATGAAATTCTAAAAATAAAATCTCTGTTACTTTACATCCTGCTTTCTGACAGCAGTTCACTTGACGGTCCATCTCCTGAAGACGGTTTCGGAACGTAAAACCTCGACTCCGAAGCCGGGGTTCTCGTCCTCTCATTCGAGTCAATACCACTGACTGGCAGCACAATGACCCCCATGACTCTAGCCCTGAACATATTAATCCAAAGTTTTCTCGTTTTTGCCGTCCGCAACACAAAGAATATGAAAAGCACAAAACCTTGTAATGTCACCGTCAACGTGAAAAGATATGCCGCCACTATATGGTAAGCGAAAAAGCCAAAAACCCAAGGCACTCCACACAAAAAAGCAAGCAAACAGCTGACAGACGCACAGCGCAGACTTTCCTTCGTGCCGCTATGTCTCCGTATTTTTTTATCACTAAACATAGACTTTATTATTAAAGCGTATAACGTCCAATTGACTATCCAAACTACCGCAATAGGACAATACACAGTGAGCCAGATGGCTAAACCCGACGGATAACAAAAACTCCCACTCGGCATTTTATCTTCGAATTCCTGCGTGTAAGCATTGGGGTCTACCGTCAGCAATATTCCGATAACAAGACACGGAGAGCCCCATGAGAAAACTGACGTGATCAATATCTTCCTACGTATATCTCTGGTGAAAACTATAACTAATTTTCTATACGACAGTATAGATACAACTAACATCCAACAAAAAGTTGCTAACACAGAATAATGTAACGCCACACCTAACAACATACAGCCAAAGTCATTTTGATCGAATCCAGCATAAACAATTACTATAAAACTAAGGTCTAAAACGAATACTGCCACACATAGATGTAGCCATATTTTGTTGCTTTCATTCTTTCTCCAAGATTTAAATATAGCTGCAGTCAATGCAACAATAATGATGCCTAATAGCGAGAAACTGCAGCCTATTACTGATATAATTTCCAGGGCTTTTTCATGAACTTCGGAGAAAACGTCCTTGCTTATCACGATCTGGGCGAAATGCGTGAGATGGTTACACCGGCAGGCGTCCATCGAGCCCTCTTGGGCGGCTCTTGTGAAGGTGCAACCATCTTGAGACCAAAATCCTGTTCCATTGTCAACGAAATGCCAGAAGGCGCATGTCCTGGATTCGTTTCGACGGATGTCCACAGTAAAAGGACTGAAGAAAATCTCTATCATCTGAAAATAAAAACAAACAACTCATATTTATTTATAGTTGGTACACCATATAGCCATAGGCCAAAAAAAGTTTCTACAAAAGATATAAGTAAGACAAACGGAGGTTACACAATTATTCCGGAAGAAATACCAGCAGCTGTTGTTTTTAGTTTATTATTTCCAAATAAGTTCTTGGTCTTTATCTGACTTTGTCTGATCAAAAGTGGATATTTACGTCATAAACTTTCTTTGGGAAATAACGAAAAATGTATAAGTAGTGAAGCAATTTTTTTAATGTAGTATCGACATGCTGTCTGTGTAGTCAGTAGAAAGTAGAGGCAATAAAGCATGTTACCTTTTTTTACGTATGCTTACTTTAGCAGTATTTGGCAATCGAAAATTGTAAATATACAGTTTTGTTCCAGTCTGAAGTAAATATAAACTTTTGTTACAGACCAGTTTGTAAATTTCCAGTTTTGATTTGGAAATCTAATAAATATCCACTTTTAAATTGAACTGACTGTAAATAGCTAGGTTAAGAGATAGTATAATAAAAAATCTATTTAATGTGTAAACCATGACATTCAATCAATTTACAATAGATAAATGCTTTCTCTCTAAACCTGAGCTCTAAACCTCATATGTATTATTCTATGCTCTTAACATATTTGGTCCGAGCTCTTAACCGTAAAATAATAACTAAAGCATAGAAGGAGTCCAAATAAAACTCGTACAGTTGTCCTATTTTTTCAAATGGGCCATAAACATTGAAAGAAAGGAGACAAAATAAGTTGCCAATAACGTCAAATGTCTAGCGAAAAAAAAAAACCGGTCACCATTTATGACATATTATATCCATGCCGAATGCAAAAAATGTAATTCGAATGGTGACCAAACGGAGTGCCCACTCAAATGTCATAGCACTCCTTTTATGCTTTAGTCTTCGATCAAAAAATATTGTTGACTCAATCATAAATGGCTCAGAAAGAAAGCCTTCGGCTTTAGTTATATGTTCTGAGCCATTTATGATACCGAATTTAAAAGCGACCTATACAAATCTAATTGGAATAGTGACCAAACGGAGTGGCCACTCAAAATTAAATGTCATAGCACTCCTTCTATGCTTTAGTTATTATTCTGAGACAACAAGTTACACGACAGACAGATTGATTTTTATCTAAAGTAAGACCCTCAGAACAATAACTTAAGCAATTGTACTGAGGTACGACCATACACCATAAAGTAAAGATCATACACGACAGTAGTTGACATCTGTTTTTTTTATTGCGTTTTAAAACCTCACTTATGAGGTTTAGGTAAGTTATGTATATAGCTAAAACTTGACGAAAGAATCATGAAACGTAAATAGCACAGTTTTAAAGCGGAAATAAGTGCAGTAATCAAATTTGTTCTAAAAATTTCAAGTTTTGATGTGGACATTTTGGCCTAAAAAGATAACTTTTTGTTGTAAGTAGGTATCTACTTAGTTTTGAAAAAATTTAAAATTTTTGGAACGTTTTTCATAGGGAACTTTTTAAGCGGAAATAAGTGCAGTAAGTAATCAAATTTGTTCTAAAAATGTCAAGTTTTGATGTGGACATTTTAGCCTAAAAAGATAATTTTTTGTTGTAAGTAAGTATCTACTTAGTCTTGAAAAAATTTTAAATTTTTGGAACATTTTTCATAGAGAAAGCATCAAGAGAGCGGAAAAGTATAGGATTTAAAAAATTCTACCCTGATAGGAAAAAAATATATTTTTTTAATAAAACGTAAATGTCCACTTTTGACCAGACCTCCTCCTCACAAACATTTAATTAGCATAAAAGTAGGAACATTAATGCTAACTAAACACTTGACCTGTTAGTAATAAACGTTGATTAAAGTTACACTTAGGATTAAATTGACGCTGTCTCTATCTGTCTTCTTTCAACAAAAACGAGACAGCGTCACTTTAAACCGAGGTGTAGACTTGTAAGGTTCCAATAAAAACTATAAATATATATAAAACAATTGTGGCCCAAATTGTGGCCCAAAAAATTATCGACAAACCTCTCCCGGTGCGAGACTGGTGAAGTTCTCCACGTTGACGCTGAGCACGTGGCTGTTGACGGTGCAGGCGTTGGTGTGGTGGAACGCGCGGTCGTTACGGAACACCACGAAGCTGATGCGGCGCGAGGAGTCCGTCACGGTGGCCGGCAGGAACACCAGCGCGTTGGTGTCGTTGGACGACAGCGATGGCTCCTCGCCTACAAATAGACCAAATAGGTTCAACAAGTAAGTTTTTAAATGGATAAGAACCGTATCGTGTAGCGGTGAATGAATACTACCACCCCCTCTTATCCCTTGGGTATCGTAAAAGGCGACTAACGGCCAAAAAGACTGCACATTAGTTTACATCCAACAGCATAGAGCGGCGATAGGCTTACCACTGTCACACTAAGCACATGTGCAGTCACTATTTGGTGAAAAGTGGACTATGGCAGAGGACTACTTTTGCGGTCTTCATTGCCTAGTCTCTGACTAACCCTTCGAGGGTAATGGTTTATGTATAAAAAGGTGGACCGACGAACGGGTGAACGTCACGGGTAGCCGCTATATGCGAGCAACACGGGAACGGTGGAGATCTTGGGGGAAGGCCTTTGTATAAAAGTGGACGTCCTTCGGCTGATGATGATAATGATTTTTAAACGAAAATTATCATCAATGTACAGGGATGACGATAATCTTCGCAGTAATGATAGTCATGGTTACCCCCCAGAGCCCATGCTAATCCATATGTGCTAAAAAGTGCTACAGCAAAATATCAGTGCCTGCTGTAAATAATACTGACTTGTGATAAATTCAAAGGATCCATCATTGAAAACGCCGCTGCTGTCGCCAGCCGCGACCCTGAAACCCCGGACGGGGTTGTCCGGCCGGCTGTCCGCGACCAGCAGAGCCACGTTGTCCCGGACGGTGACACCGGTGCCCTCGTCCTTGAGCTGAATCCGGGCTCCGAGCTCGTCCATCATGTGAAGGAACTCGCCAGGAATTTCAGAGTTATTCTCTTCATCGAGAAGGAAGTCCACCTAAATTTTGTTATCATTATTATTATCTAAATGTAGGTGTGTTCTAAAGTTTGTCTATATGGACACAATATCTTACTAACGCTAACACAACTAATGTATATAGGTACTAGTATATTTACTAAATAAGATTGTGTCCTCACGAGTGATATGCTTCGCAGCGTTAAAAAAGGACAAAGACATGTTAAAATGTTTGTTTTGTACTTTCCTCAAATCACAACACTGCAAAGTTTATACATCTAAATTAAAATAAAACTAATTAATTGATTGACTTATGATAACCACACATACCCCATCAAACGCTTGGTGAACTTCATCTGCCGAAATCGAGACAGACTCGTTTTGCAGCAATACTCCCAAATCGTCGAGAACCTGTTGCACGTTTTGGTCGAGTAACTGTAACGTAAAACGTTTTACAAAGATTTTACACTAATGTTAGTAGCTCGGCAACCATGCATGAATAATTATATGTGCCTGAAAAGCGATAGTCGTCTTTAATCATATTGAGTACGTGGGATAGGTTATTAAAATGTACTAGGTGTCTAGACACTATTTCTCAAAGTAAAGTACCCCTTCATGCATCGCACCATGACAGCATCTTTAATTTTCACTACACACCATCATTATACATACATTCACAAGTATACACACTACCATTGATCCAAGATACAGTGCTCGTCGCCGAAGAGTACGGCGGCCCAGATAAACCAGTTCACAGTGCATGTCGTGACCATATCGTAATATTAGCCATATCATGAAATGCTCGGCCATTTCTTGATTAGATTAGGTTAGAACATGATCATTTTATGAAACATTTCGAGCATTTCATGATTTGGCCAATATTACGATATGGTCATGACATAATATGCAATGTGAACTGGTTGATCTGGGCCTCCGTACTCTTCGGCGACGGTATGGCCATGACACATACATTATCAGGTACAGGTTCTCTTCGCCCACTTCACGATCAACCAGAGCACCATAGCCGCACTCGGCTCGAGCGGGCAAAAATGTATTGAGGCGGAATGTTGTGAAATTCAAAGAGACTAGAACTATAATGAGAATTCAAGAAAAAAATTATTTCAAATTCGTACTTGTTGTAAATCCCAATCGGAAATTTGATCGCAATCCTCTGAATTGCAATCTTCGTCAGTTGCCGATACTGCTGCATTTTCTTGAAGTATTTGGTTCGTCTAAAAAAAGCTAAATATTAAATTAACTTTACAATTAATACATCATCTACGATATGTTCAAATTACAGTAAAAACAATTATTAAATACAGGTGAACTTTTTAAATAAATATTCTTATTATTTATGGATGTAAATAATGCAGTTTTAGCTTTCATCAAAATCGGACCCATTAGGAGTTACTAATTTAATTTCAATTTCTTAATTGCACAGTATCATAGTAAGTACATATTATAACAGAAGATGACATCATTTTCTTTGAGTATTATTTGCAATTCCTCATAGTTTCGGATTTAACAGTAACTATTCCTGCCCAATTGAAATATTAATTCAGTGTGTATAAAATAAGCACACAACTAATTTAAAATATATCACGCTAGAATACAGAACAGACTATGGAGGTATACTTACCCTTACAACATACGATTTAATTGTACAGTATGCAGAAGTTTCAGTAAAAGTGATTAAGATGAACCCTCTTCCTGCTATTGGTTCGAATATGTCAATTTCTCTCTCACTGGATAAATTTGGACGAGGCTCTAAAAACATATTTTTTGTCACGGAAGAAAAAAACTTTGTATGGCTAAATGACAGAGGAATCGCTTGGTCTTAATCTCACCTGATGGTAAGTGACTATAAGATCGAAGATTTCACCTGAAATTCTCAATCACTGAGGAGCTGTGGTAGCTAGCCAGACGTATTAGGAAAACTGAAAACAATTATATAGTAATATACGTACCTACACCTTGCTGGGAATTGAACCCGGGACATCTGGGTCAGACCGAAGGTTTGACCATAAGATCAGGCAGATAATGCGATATTTTGATTTTAGCTCGAAGATTTCTAGATATTTATATCACTTGAATTTGACACTGCTTTAAAAGCTTGCCTAAGAAAAAGAACAGCAGATTCTAAAAATCATTTATGCTGACAAGCCAAAGTAACAAAAAAGTTATTATTTATTAGAAAATTACCTGTTGCAATTCACAACTTACCATCACTAGTGATAAATTTGTAACTTTTGTGTCCAGGTGCTTCGCAACACGGGTTTTGGCCACATCTCTTATACTCCATTTCGTAACCACGCACCATGTATTCTTCCGTAGAGTTGACTATCAGGAGAGCGACTCCCCCGCTAGTGAACACGGCTGTGTGCCTTCCATTCATGTCCAGTAAATACACCACTCGATGCAAGGCATGCACTAAATCCTCGAAAATATCGTCTTTCACGTCATCCTGCTTCCCCCTTGCAGTTGTATTGTCACCAGATGTAACGGCCTCGATTAAAGGTTTCAGACAGTCCACCTTAAACAGATTTACTTATTTTCAGTTTTTTATAGCACTAATGTGGCAATCAGGCATACGTCCCGTTTGATAGTAAGCGGTTACTTCCTACTATTAAAAAAAAAAATTTGAGCAACTTTAAGTCATAAACCCAAATATAGTTAGCCACAGTTTATGCTGTCAACTGTCGTAAAGCCAGACGCAATAGTAATAAAATTGTTAGTAGGTTTTATTACAGGCGATAGGATAATAATTATATAAATTAAAATTAACCATTAACAACATTAAATTCTACTTAAAGCTACGAGTCCGATGGCGCAGCGGCACGGTTTGCACTCACTGGACCAAATTAAGAAACATCTCGAGCAGGAGCTTTAAGCTCTTTTTTGTGCTTCGGAAGGCACATAAATAATTGTTCAAGGTTGTGCCCTTCCTTCCTAGCTATAGGGCCAAAAAACTCCAGAATTCTACCGAGACAGATGGTAGACAATTTGGTCTTCATATTGAACTCCCGTAAAATTGACGCGTTAGTGCGGAAGGCAGTCCAGGCGAATTTGAAGCATTTTCCTCCAGCACCACTATTTCGAAAGCGTCATTACGGTTTCAATCGACTTTCTTCAGCAAATCCATGTCTCCGCTCCGTAACTGAATATAGAGAACACCAGTGCTTTAACTAATTTCACTTAGGTCTTTCGTGAGATGTTACGGTCTTTCCATATTTTGTGTAGTTGAGTCATTGCCCTTTTTGGCATCCCAATTCGCCTTCTGACCTCTTTTTCGCACGAACCCCTATTGTTGATGTTTGCACCAAGATAGATGTAGTATAAAAACTTATAAGAAATGTTAAGACTTTAAACTATGGCGTTGCATTGCATTAAAACTGTTTTAACGGGACTAAACACGATTAATTTTGTAAGTAAGTACATATCTACTTACTGCTTGACGTTTCGGCCGCGATGCTGCGGCCGTGGTCACAAGCGTTCGCTTGTGAGTTGTAAGAAATGGTAATAAAGTATTATCACTCACCATAGTAACAATATTCTCCATACTTTGCAAAGCAATTGGTGTGTCCTCATTTTCTATAAGCTCATCTACCATACGGTTTGTATATTCCTGAAGATAGCCTACCTGGGAAACAACAATATACTTAAATAAATATGGCAAAACATTAAATTTCATTTTCTAATTACAACTGTGTATCCGTGTCGCGTGCGGTGAAAGAATACTGCCACCCTCACTCTTCCCTTGGGTGTCGTAACAGGCGACTAACGGACTAAATACTACAGTCGCTATTTGGTGAAAAGTGGACTATGGTAGAGGACTGCTTTTAATGTCCTCATTGCCTAGTCTCTGACTAACCCTTCGGGGATAATAGTTGTGATTATTTTGTATGTATATACAACTAATGGATATCAAAATAAAGACAGAGACAACTCAGAAAAAAGTAATGAAAAAAAATCAGAAACATTTTATCCGATGGTCGCAGCAGGTACTTAGAATAGCCTGGTGGCTGAAACGAGGAATCGCAATATACCTCGATGTACCATGTTGTTCCGGACACTCCAATTTTCGTTTAAATAACTTCTATTTTTACACATGGCCGAGTAGGCACCTACATGCCGTAGTAGGTACTCCCACTATGTGCATAACGACAAACATAATAATTAACAAACATAAAAGCTTTAATTCTATGTGTTCCAATAACTTACGAAAAGAGTATGGTTAAGCAAAAGTTGACTGATGATATAAAAATGTCCAACTTCCATTCGCGTTTTAACAGCTACCCTCGGAACAACAAATTAGTACCACAGATTATAAAGAACCACAGTTGTGTAGTTGTTGGTGGGACAAGGTTTTTTATCAAGTCATTCATATCATTTATACAAATGAAACTAGCAAAGAACTGATAAAACATTTTTTCTATCTATCTATGGTTCTTTGGGTACATTTCAAGGTAGATGGGATTATGGGATTTTATGTTTCCGCGCTGTTCTTCCAAAAAGCATTTACTGTTTACATCTCGGACCAAATATCACCGAGGTTTACATTGTTTGACGTTTCCTCCCCTAGCAATAATTATAATTTGCAATGAAATACAAATCATCCAATTTTCATTTAACAACCTTTTAAACTGAGTGGATTCAATATTTACGAGAATAATAACGTAAGTTTTTTTACGTTACTTATTAAGTACATAATTTTTACCTTTTTTTCTTACAAATATTAAAAACGGTGTTACATAAGTCTCTAAAAGATCTATATAAGTAAATTAATCATTTTTTGAAACTGCAACCAAAAGTATTTACACAAAGAAAACGATGTGGTCTGCAGATGCATCAAGCTGTGTTACAAACAATTCAAACATACTCGTACATACATCACGACTTCTATCTCCGGAAATCAGGCAACGAAGACGTCAGAAGCAGTCCACTGCTACAGAACACTTTTCACCAAATAATAACTGCACATGTGTTCAGCGTGACAGGTGGTGAGCCCATCGCCGCTCTATGCTGTTGGATTGGATGTATATGCAGTCTTAAGTCCATTAGTTGCCTTTCATGACACCCTAAGAGGTGGGAGAGTTTTTAAAATAAATTGAAAATGTGTCTCCTTCAAAAGTGCTACTACTCCGCAGTGAATACATAACAGATACCCTTTCAATAAACATCGCAGGATGTATTACTATGGCGAATAACGACCTACCAAATGTTTTTTTTATTTTATTTTTACTGTTGTTACCTATTATTTTGTAATAAGTAATGTTAAAACTATGCTTATTTATTTAGTGCCTACATAATGTCTTTTTTTGTAATAATAATTATAACACTTTCCTTTTTTTTAATGGGAAAATGGCAATACCCTAACGGGTTCATGTTTAAGTTTCAAAAATGTTATATGTCCTACCATCTTTACACTACATGAGTGCAATAAATGATTTGATTTAGTTGAAAATAAGCCGCCCGCCGCCTGCCACACAGCTCACACCACCTCACATATTTTTTACAATCTCGCCCCTTAAAGCGCCTTATCAGGTTATCAGACAATAATAAAACACTGTCCCTTTAATGATGTTACTTTATCTTTAAATAGTATGCAGGCCCTCTTTGCTGAAAAGTGGACTATGGTAGAGGACTTCTTTTGCTGACCTCATTGCCTAGTCTCTGACTAACCCTTCGGGGAGAATAGTCGTGACTCTGTGGTTAAATAGCATATTTTAAAAAAAATACCAAACCCATACTGATGATGGAAAATTATAACCACTTAACGAAATAAATAGTGGATATGGTATATACATAGTTATTAATATATTTATTTCAAAACATGAACATGTTGGCGCTCACGCATGCTTGCCTAAGATGAATGAATTCATTAATATCGTTAGTAGTGATGAATATTTTTAGCTGTTTTTTGGGAGTGGCTTGGACCGCACAGTTTGGATAGCCCTTTTATATGTTAATAGTTTTACATGCATACACACATATAATCACGACTATTATCCCTGAAGGAGTAGTCAGAGACTAGGCAATGAGGACAGCAAAAGCAGCCTCTGCCAATAGTCCACTTTTCACCAAATAGCGACTGCACATGTGCTCAGCGTTACAGGTGGTGAGCCCATCACCGATTTATGCTGTTGGATGTATGTGCAGTCTTAAGTCCGTTAGTCGCCTTTTACCACACCACACCCAAGGGAAGTAAGGTGGGTGTTAATATTCTTTCACCGCCACGCGACACGTTATGTTACGTAAAATTTTAAATTTTAAACCAGGTTCGATTCCCGCATGAGGTTGTCGTCTTTTTTCAGTGATTAAAATTTTACTTAAGATTTTTAAGCGTTAATAAAACGCTAAAATATAAAACACTAATCCATAAACGCAGCTTCATCTTAACCGAATGTTCAAATATTTGTAAAAATATTTCTTTCGGATCTCAGAGGTGAAAACTTCTAAGATTTGATGAAGCAATGTTGACTAAAAACATAAGCATCAAGCACTGACAAATTTCGACGGTTGAAAGCCAGACCTCGGTAGCCAAGTGGTTAAGGCAGCCGCCCGGAATGCGGAAGGTGCGTGGTTCGATTCCCGCATGAGGTTGTCGTCTTTTTTCAGTGATTAAAATTTTACTTAAGATTTTTAAGCGTTAATAAAACGCTAAAATATAAAACACTAATCCATAAACGCAGCTTCATCTTAACCGAATGTTCAAATATTTGTAAAAATATTTCTTTCGGATCTCAGAGGTGAAAACTTCTAAGATTTGATGAAGCAATGTTGACTAAAAACATAAGCATCAAGCACTGACAAATTTCGACGGTTGAAAGCCAGACCTCGGTAGCCAAGTGGTTAAGGCAGCCGCCCGGAATGCGGAAGGTGCGTGGTTCGATTCCCGCATGAGGTTGTCGTCTTTTTTCAGTGTTTAAAATTTTACTTAAGATTTTTAAGCGTTAATAAAACGCTAAAATATAAAACACTTATCCATAAACGCAGCTTCATCTTAACCGAATGTTCAAATATTTGTAAAAATATTTCTTTCGGATCTCAGAGGTGAAAACTTCTAAGATTTGATGAAGCAATGTTGACTAAAAACATAAGCATCAAGCACTGACAAATTTCGACGGTTGAAAGCCAGACCTCGGTAGCCAAGTGGTTAAGGCAGCCGCCCGGAATGCGGAAGGTGCGTGGTTCGATTCCCGCATGAGGTTGTCGTCTTTTTTCAGTGTTTAAAATTTTACTTAAGATTTTTAAGCGTTAATAAAACGCTAAAATATAAAACACTAATCCATAAACGCAGCTTCATCTTAACCGAATGTTCAAATATTTGTAAAAATATTTCTTTCGGATCTCAGAGGTGAAAACTTCTAAGATTTGATGAAGCAATGTTGACTAAAAACATAAGCATCAAGCACTGACAAATTTCGACGGTTGAAAGCCAGACCTCGGTAGCCAAGTGGTTAAGGCAGCCGCCCGGAATGCGGAAGGTGCGTGGTTCGATTCCCGCATGAGGTTGTCGTCTTTTTTCAGTGTTTAAAATTTTACTTAAGATTTTTAAGCGTTAATAAAACGCTAAAATATAAAACACTAATCCATAAACGCAGCTTCATCTTAACCGAATGTTCAAATATTTGTAAAAATATTTCTTTCGGATCTCAGAGGTGAAAACTTCTAAGATTTGATGAAGCAATGTTGACTAAAAACATAAGCATCAAGCACTGACAAATTTCGACGGTTGAAAGCCAGACCTCGGTAGCCAAGTGGTTAAGGCAGCCGCCCGGAATGCGGAAGGTGCGTGGTTCGATTCCCGCATGAGGTTGTCGTCTTTTTTTTTAGTGTTTAAAATTTTACTTAAGATATTTAAGCGTTAATAAAACGCTAAAATATAAAACACTAATCCATAAACGCAGCTTCATCTTAACCGAATGTTCAAATATTTGTAAAAATATTTCTTTCGGATCTCAGAGGTGAAAACTTCTAAGATTTGATGAAGCAATGTTGACTAAAAACATAAGCATCAAGCACTGACAAATTTCGACGGTTGAAAGCCAGACCTCGGTAGCCAAGTGGTTAAGGCAGCCGCCCGGAATGCGGAAGGTGCGTGGTTCGATTCCCGCCTGAGGTTGTCGTCTTTTTTCAGTGTTTAAAATTTTACTTAAGATATTTAAGCGTTAATAAAACGCTAAAATATAAAACACTAATCCATAAACGCAGCTTCATCTTAACCGAATGTTCAAATATTTGTAAAAATATTTCTTTCGGATCTCAGAGGTGAAAACTTCTAAGATTTGATGAAGCAATGTTGACTAAAAACATAAGCATCAAGCACTGACAAATTTCGACGGTTGAAAGCCAGACGGTTGGTAGCCAAGTGGTTAAGGCAGCCGCCCGGAATGCGGAAGGTGCGTGGTTCGATTCCCGCCTGAGGTTGTCGTCTTTTTTCAGTGTTTAAAATTTTACTTAAGATATTTAAGCGTTAATAAAACGCTAAAATATAAAACACTAACGTTATGTTACGTTACGTTACGTTACGTTACCTTAAGAGGGTTTTAAGACACTTTTTTATTTCCTGTTATTTTCTACAATGTAAACATAACTATCCACCATGATAACCTTGATTACCATCAATAGTTATGGTTTGGTTATGGCATTTGATGAGGTGGAACGCAAAACAGAAAAAAAGATTTCTTCTGTTCTGTGAACAATCTTGTCATTCATGACTCGCTTCTACATTGGTTACAAACGTAGGTAGGGGTACCTACTAGGTGATTCAATCTAACTCAAATCGATTGGGTATATCGTCGTCATGGCCGTTTGTACCTAAATCTGATGTGCCACAGGGCTTGAACCTGGGCGCCCTTCTGTTCGCCTTGTTTAGAACGATTTAACTGTTTAACCCCCATGTGATGTGTGTACTTCATGCTAACAAAAAATGAACTGCAAGTAGGGTTGCCAGGTCGCCAAACCTAACCGGACAGACCAGCCAGTTTGGCCGGACATTTGGGTAGAAAAAGATTAATATGTTTTTGAAAAAACATATCAATCTTTTCTTTCATAGGTACGTCAGCAGACTCAATATTTATGATAAAACTTATTTTATCTTATTGCTTAGATATATTTGAACACGTTGTGTTGCTATCATAATGACATAGACGGTAGGTAGTAGGTACCCAGAATTAAAAAAAAGGTTAATATATTTTATATAAATAAAACAACACGACATATAGATAGACTATTTATTATAATATATTTTTACATTAATATTAAATAAATGCTTCTGTGCTGCGTTCTATATTATTTTATTACCTTAATAATTTTAACATTCGAACAATAAATACATATATTTCACAAAACAATAGTTTTTTTGTTCAGTACATACATAGGTGTATAAATATGAATACAAATAGGTATATACATTAACTGTAACTAATACTGATTAATACAAAGAATGTACCTTTTCTTCCTTTGCGAAAATATTGACCTAAACCATTATGTAAATTACCAGTCTGAACATTAAACGTGTAACGTAGTCACTTGAAGTTCATGCATTTAATAAAAATAGTATATCATGTAATTGTTATCAAATCAGGTAACACGAGTAAAATTTGCTCGTATGCGAATTTTATTTCATAAAAAACCTAAGCAGTTCATAGTTTAAAATAATTTAGTATTTAATAAAAAGTAATATCTGTATTTACTTAAACACATCTATAAGTTTATTAATGTTTCACGTTAAGTATAAACATGAAACTATTGCAATAAATATAATATTGAATTATTTTTTTCGATAAGTAGTTAATTATTTAACTTCAGAGTCAATAATCATGATAATTAATAAATGAATTTACAGTAAGTAGACGAGGTTTCACGCAAACACTATCGTGTAGGTAGGTAGCTCGTAATACGTAAATATGACCCCAACAACCACAGAACAGTTAAATATCTACTCCATGACTGAATTTTAACTCTTTTGTAACTACGCCATTGCAACTCTTTTGTAACTACGCGTCGGGTATTTCAACGGTATGCCTGGGAATTCTTTTATTCAACTTCTTGGCGTATAGGATACCTACCTATACTAAAGTACCTATGCGCTAAATTTCTTTGTTAATGCTAATCATTATAACAAACCGGGGAATGTTTAAAATGGTCTGTTTATAGGAAGTCTTTGTTGCTTAAATCATAAGTTTGGAAGATTTCAATAAAATGTATTAATTTACAGACTAGATGTATATTTCGAGACATCATAAACATGACATTTATTCGATTGAGCGGATCAGCAACTTCATGAACATTATGTAGTTACAATCCACTTTTCATGATCATCCAATTCGAGGCGTAATTTCATTTATTTCTACCCTTATTGACGTAAAATATATTATAGTATTATCAAAATTATTACATAATTTTAAAAATTTGGCTACACTTTTATGATAACTGAATAAATAATAAATTAGAGGATCTTATACATTAAAAATAAATAATTTCTATTTACTTTATAACATAGACTTATGTTAGCTTACAATTTAAAACTTTCTCATTGTCTTAACTTTAACTACCAGTTAATTATTTCACTACATTTTGCATCTTTGGAATTCAGTAAAATCTAATGTTTATCTCTTAATTTTATTATTTCACTTAGATATAATACAAATTAGGTACGGTACAGTCAGCACTTTGGTCAGCCTCTCCATTCACAATATTTATATTTAACATGTTTGCAAGAGCTTAATTCGCCAAAATTTCAGAATAACATAAATAGTAAAAACTAAAGTCTCTAAAATCTAAAGCGGCCGAAATATTGAGGCATATCTGTCAGTCAGATCACATTCGAGTGGCAAAAATGTCTGTAAAGAAACAATGTAAACGTTCCGGATGAAATCCTAATAGGACTAGAATAGTACAATACTAAGCACGAGGACCGATTTCAAACTCACAAGCCTGACAACGCTGTCAATGGGCTTGAATGCTGCAAAAATACCCGTCTAACACATACCAATACGATTACAAATTATAAAATTGCTTGTTATAATTTTACGGCTTTTATAATTTTATATTAAACATTAGTAGGAGCTGCAACCACTGGATAAAACATTCGAAATCATGTCAGCGACCCCCTTATACTAATTACGTTTCTCATTTTCGTAGTAATGAGGTCCAGTGTGACCATTAGCGGGCAGTGTAAGCGTTAAGTTTCAAAGCTCTCTCGAACGTGCAGAACCGCGCGGCTCCTACCCAAAACGGGTCAAGAGAACCTAGAATCATCAGGCGAAGTCAGTGACCTCGGCTTCGAAGTTTTAGCTTCAATAGAGGATGGGGTTTCCACCCCGCCTCTCCACCCTGGACCCGTACTCCTGTTCGTGTAAGTCGAAGACGTGA
Organism: Scoparia ambigualis; assembly: GCA_963921215.1. NCBI lineage: Eukaryota > Metazoa > Arthropoda > Insecta > Lepidoptera > Crambidae > Scoparia > Scoparia ambigualis. Next base: position 4,311,969 of record OY992507.1, read on the forward strand.
CGGGAACCTTTCTAGTCTGCTTAATCTTTAACTTGTTCAGCCACATGTCTCTCGTCTTCTTATTACCTACGACGAAAAACATGAACAGAACGAAACCTTGGAAAGTCGCCGTCAACGTGAACAAATAAGCTCCCACTATATTTGAAGCGAACAACCCGAAGATCCAAGGCAAACCGAACAAAAACACGAGCAAGCAGCTCACGGAAGCGCATCTCAACGCCTCGTTGGAGTCTCCGTGCCTCTGAATCCTTCTAGAAGCAAACACGGAGCGAACTATCAGAGCGAATAGTGTCCAGTTTGCGAGCAACATGAGCGCGATAGGCGCGTACACGGTCAGCCAGAGGCTGAGCCCGGAAGGATAGCAGAAAGACCCGCTCGGGGTCATCTCTTCGAATCGTCCCGCGTAGGACTGCGGGTCGATCGAAAGGAGGATCCCCACCACGGCGCACGGCGCGCCCCACGCGAACGCCGCCGCGCGCAGCAGCTTGTGCGACATGTCGCGCGTGAACACCAGCACCAGCCGGCGGTACGACAGCACCGCCGCCACCAGCATCCAGCAGAACGAAGCCAGCACGGAGTAGTGCAGCGCCACCCCCACCAGCATGCACGCCACGTTGTACTGCGTGAAGTCCGCGAACACTATTGCGACGAAGCACACGACTACGATGAATATCGCGACGCACAGCTGGAGCCAGATCTTGTTGCTGTAGTCCCGGCGCCACGCCCGGAACAGGGAGGCGGTGATCGCGATGACTATCAGTCCGAACATCGACACGAAGCATCCGATGAGGGAGAGCACCTCTAGGGCTTTCTCGTTACGCTCGGAAAATAGCGTCCGTGGTACGAGGATCTCGGCGAAGTGAGTGAGATGCGTGCAGCGGCAGGTGTCGAGGCGGCCGGGCCCGCCGCGCACCAGCGTGCAGCCGGCCGTGGCCCAGGCGCCGCCGGCCGCGGACGCGTTGCCGTGGTAGGGGTCGCGCGCGTCGAACTGCCAGTAAGCGCAAGCGCGGCTCAGGTTGCGCTCTGGGTCCTCGACCAGAGGAGTCAGGTGAATATCTATCACCTACGAAATGCAAAAATATATTAGTGACAATGTTAAAGTGCAAACCAGACTTATTCTAAGGACACTCCACCCACATTTACACCCAGAAATTAATTGTTAATGGATACTAATCCTTTGAATACTTCAGAAATGTGCACTGTTAAATTGATTGCTCGAAATAAGTACAATTTTTTTTATTTGCCCTTTACGAAGACTTTAAAGTCTAAATATAGAATAATCTTAAAGTTGCGAAAAGAGATTTCTATCAATAGGATTGCATACGTCTGGTGGTTTATGAATATGGAACTACAACAAGACTAAGCAATAATGAAAAGAAAGCTTTGAATAAAACAACATTTCGAGCAAATGTTAACCCAAGCGAAACAAATGGTGATGTGAAACAGCAATCCTATTGATTAAAATCCCATCACTATTTTATTTAAAAGTTAATAACAATCATCGGAATAAGGAGTGCAATTATTAGGTTATTATTTTTATGTTTATTTTAACATGAATAAGTCATACCATCAAGGGGGCCTACAGGAGGTCTACATCAAACTACTTGAAGAGAGGTGTTATTTTGTCGAGAGGATTAATGTGGTTTTTCAGTAATTAAAATATTTTCTATAAATCGCAGCAAATAAATTAAATTTTAAAATATAGATAAGAGAGAACGACAAGTTAAAGGCGGAACATAGAGACTTTTTATGGGGCTTATTCATAATGACGTCAATTATTCTAAGTATCTATTTCAATCTACGGTATTAAATTAAGAATTTGATTATGAAACTGACCTCTCCTGCCTCGAATGTCGTGAGGTTCTCCACGTTGACGCTGAATACGCGGCTGTTGACGGCGACGCTGGAGGGGAAGGCGCGTTGGTTGCGGAACGCCACGAAGCTCACGCGCCGCGCCTCGCGCGTTACGGAAGCCGGCAGGTACACCAGCGCCTCCGTGTTGTTGGCCAGTAGGCTGTCAGACTCCACCTCTCCTGCAATTTGGGAAAGCGTATAAGAATTTCTGCTCTAAGTTTCATCCTTTTTAAAAAACTGTTTAAGATTTTGAGCCCATTAATATCCACAGTTAAAAAACGTAGGCAAACAATGTTTGGACGATTCAAAAGCATTTAAAAAAAAAGTTTATTTAACTAAAGATTTTTTACTTTTAAAATATTCTAGAATTCCAGTTCTGAGGATCAACTTACTATGAGGGGAAGATAATATTTTCTTTGGGAGTTGATTAATTTATATGTGCTAAAAAAAATGTGTTTTTAAAATTCAAAAAAGAATGTCTTGGAAAAAGATTTTTTTTAAACTTAATCGTTACTTCGCATCTTCATCACATCCAATTTGGTTATTTCCGACAATCATGAAATATGACGATTCAGTTTCTCAATAGTTGATGATTCTTCAGCCTAACCATCATTTCTCTTCCCCGATGTAGAATGTGCAGCCGGCTAAACGCTATTTACTACCAAAACTGAACACTCACTGTCTATAAAAGCGAACGACTCGTTGTTAAACGCGTCAGTGGCATTCTCGACGCTATCCCTCGCTACCACCCTCACGCCTCGCACGGGATTTTCAGGGGTAACGTCAGCCAGCAGAAGGGCGATATTTTCTCGCACTGCCGTGGCGGTTGGCTGGCCGTTCAGCTCTATTCGCGCGCCCAGCTCGTCCAGCATGTGCAGCAGCTGCCCTGGTATCTCCAGCTTGTCCTCGTGCAGCTCAAGGATGCTATTGACCTGTAATTTTTGTTTTATCATTATTTTAAATTCTTATCCTCCTAACCCCAGGTGGGTTATGTATAGGACAAAAATTAAACTACCGAGTAATCTGGTTCTACTTTGCTCCTAGGGTGGTAAAAATGCTCCACTTCCTAAAAATTATTAAATCTGATTTTGTGTACTGATACTATTTAGTAGAATCCAATATTTTTATCTGAAAATATTTTTCTTGATCTAGCAACATCAGTGTTGACAGGATGTCAAAGTCAGCCATTAATATTTTCTGTGAGTGGGAGAATTTAATCGCTCTACAAGTTGAAAATTTGAAAGTAAGTAAAATCTATTTTGCATCTCCTAAACTTTAAAAACAAAATGTGATTTTTAAATTGATCTCTCATAAATAAAGGAGGTGATTTTATAACACATCTGCTTTCTATTACCCTGTCCTATCGGAGCAAAGTAGAAAGGAGAAAATATAACTATTCTCCATCGAAAAATTAAATTACAGACTTGTGAAGAGAAATTACGGTGCAAAGTTACATGTGTTTACTCCCAGCGGGATCACCTGTCTGAGAGACTTATGAGTGATGCAGAGAATTAGATCTGGATTTGTTTTACTGAAATTATGCTGAAGACAGAATTTGTTCCGTATAAACAACGGAAATATAAGCTTTTCTAACCGACCTCCAGCCAGCGGATATTCACCAAAGTTACGTCTGATGAAGTATAAATTGGTATTAACTTTTAGATCTGTAATTGGTCTGTTCACCAAAACAAAAACATTCTTCTAACGTCCTTACTTCAGCCACAATCAAGCTGCAAAGAAACCTCCAGTCAGCGGACTTTTTCTCTTAAGGGATTATTTTTGTAACTTTTACACTAAATTAATCAAATTTAAACTATTTACTATAAAAAGTATTGTTACAAAGAAAGAAACAATGCTGTACTATATAATTGTTGGCTAACCTAATAAATAAAAAATAAAAATAAAAACTGCACACACATCCAACAGCATAGAGCGGCGACAACGATATATTTAGTAAAAAGTGGACTATGGCAGAGGACTGCTTTTGCTGTCCTCATTGCCTTTTGTTTCTGACTAACCCTTCGGGGATAATAGTCGTGATCATATGTATGTATGTATGTAGTTTAAGTATATGTGAACAACGCGAACATAAACTAGCCTTTGCAGTTACACCACATCTACTTGTATCTCCAAACCAGAAATCACGGGTTCAACTCCCAAAGATTCTACACAAATAGTAGAAACATCGTGTTTTAAAACCATATATTCTAAGTGCTGTTCTGTTCTGCCTATATACCAGAATCTCATATAGTCCCTACTTTGTAGTTTCATATTGAGTTCAAACTTGTCAAACTTTTAACTGACGATGTCCAAACCAAAATGTTATAACATTACATTTGCAATTTTTAAATAGGAGATACTAAACCAAAGTAAAAAGAGTAATAATAAACCAAATCTTACCTGATCAAAGGTGTCGGTAATACTATCGAATGATAACGATTCATTCTGCAACAGAGCTTCTAGACCTTCCAACACTTGATCTAACTTCTCGTCAGGCTGAAAACATTTACAAATTTTTCATATATTATTTTTTCAAAGATTTTTCAAAAGAATTAGTCAACGCATCCAGTGATCAGTTAATTTATGTTAATTAGCATAATTTTAAAGGTGATAAAATTAGACAAAAATATTTCGAAATATCCTCATGGGCTAATTTAACCAAACACATTTACTTACACAATTCACAAAATACTTAGAACGTGTTTTGTTTTCTAATTTGGATAAAGACTTGTCATATTCGTTGATGCTACAAAGGAAAAACTACGTTCTGATGTGGAATATTAGCTGCTGAAGATATAAACAACGTGCGAACTTACCGGCAGAGGCGTGTTCGTCGTCACTTCAACGGAATCTGGGGGTGAGGTTACAGTTATGACGTCAGGAGGCGAAGTTACAGTATTGACCTCAGAAATTATTTCTGTGACAGTGGTAAAGCCAGGAGTAGTCGAGGGGATCGGTGTCGTGTCATTGACTGTTTCGTTTGCATTGGATTCAGAATTGGTGACATTAATATCCGTTGGTGTGTTCGGTAGGTTCGTTGAATTACACTCTTCAGAACTGCTACTCTCATTGTCTCGTAAATATTGAATCTGCTCCATTTTCTACAATTTAGGGAAATGTTAGTATTGACATGCATATGAGGCGTTGTTTTTTTACTTGTTAGAAGTTGATTTGGTGCCGTTATTAGTGATGAATAAATTAAACATGATTTTTTTTTTAGTCTATTAATCCTTGAATTAAGCGTAGCGAACATTAATAATCAATGGCATTTGTAAACTTTAATGTCTTCCATCTTAAAAAACATTTTGATAGTACTACGTAAAATTTAACTAATTCACTTCCATTCCCTTCTATTTCCACAGTGATTTGGTATCCCTAAACAGGTTCACCAACCAAAAAATATAAGAATAGAAAGTCAATTATAATAAATCACACAACACAGAAAGGACAGATTAAGAATAGCGATACTACTGAAAGTCCTTTTGAAATGAATCTTGGCTCTATTTGTTTTACCCCAAAGGGTTTAAAAGATAAGTACTCTGATCGAAGCTCACGTAGCCGTTTATGGATTATTGGGGAATATGCTTCAAAACCTTAGTAGCTGCATCGTAAACCGTCCCGTTTCATAGACGCTCGACTCACCTTGGTGGGCATCCAGGTAGGAATGGTCTCTTGGAGGTAGTAAGTCTGGGTGACGCTCATGGGCTGGGGGATGCAGTCAGGGGCAGCCGTCTCCACCCACTGCACGCCTTCGTTGAAGTCCCCCACGCACGTGTACAGACGGCATCCGACGGAGGTCATTGACTCGCCTGAAACGTAATTATAAAGTTATAGATTTATTACGAATTTTTTTTTTAATATATAGAAGTATCAAATCATCAACATAAAAAATTAAAGAAATAATCTTCATATTATTCGTCTCAAGTTACTATTAGTACAATGACATTGAAGAAAAAAAACGCAATTATTTCTAAAACGGTTTCAAGTCATAGCCTCATCAAGCATTTGTTGTTGAACGAGCCACACTACGTATCCTATCTTATAGCTTATTTAACTTTTAGGTAGATTACACATAATACCCCAATGCTTGTAAAAATCTTATAGATCTAGAATATCAAAGATTACAGAACAGCAAACAAAATAACAGGTTAGTCATATTACGCCTTTACAATTAGTATCAGCAAATGTGATGTCCGATGTACTGTCCTGTATTCATACTTTTACGTGCTTTCTACAGCAGACGTCTTGTAACTTGTACCAAACGCATTTAAAGCAATTATTGGTTCCATTGAGTTGGTATTGTTGATCGAAGAGAAAATACTCCTATATAATAAAATAAAACACTGCAAAAAGTCACCCTAGTTACTACAAAAAATTTCATTCTTGCTTTAGAATGATAAAAATAGTACGGAAAACTTAAGTGAGTAACTTGAGTATCTAAATTGGAAAAAGTTACAATAGAATTAGTTTATTTTACTATAGTTTAATTAAAATTGGACATGTATTACACATCAAGCATGGAATTTCTTTAATAGAAATTGAATAGAATAAGAAAACCAATGAATGTTACAAACTTTGGTTTGCATTATTCAATTTGGACAGAACCTCTTAGAAAAATAAATATAATTAAAGTAATTAATATTGTTTTCTTGAAAAATTGTTTAATAACCACTCAAAGTATTCAAAAACCTTACGATACTTCAACAGTATTCAAAAACAACATTAGATATTCTTTAAAATTAACATCCCTTTACGTGACGAATTTCACATTAGCATTTATCGAGTGCTGCGTGAGCCACGGATATATTTGATCACACGATGTTTATTATTGTTTTGACATCATTTCGCAGCATGACATCGAGTTAGCAGCCACTCACACGGGCTGTTTCCACAATGGCTGCCTCTCGTGTCGCCAAAATAAACAATGTTTTGTTTAGTAGGAACATGGATGTGATGTGCAAATCATCCGCTGTCGGTATGTCGTCATGTTACATTTCAAAGGTAACATTGGAAACGGAGTTTCTCCCGTGTTCTTTAAGCAACAACACGAGTTGTGAGACTGCATTTTGATTAAATCTACGGTACAATACTAAATGTACTTTAAAGATATTAACCACTTAAAATTGGCTTAATGCTAAACGCGAAGTCATTAATTAAGTTAAGTTATATTAATAACATTTAAAACGTGATGAACGCTTGTCAAGGAGACGATAGATAATATTTATTCTGATTAAAGCTTATATAGTTATCTTTACTATCTTAACTAAAACGCTACTACTGCTGTACCTTTGAACTCTTTTAACTACAGTGAAAGTGGCTTACTTTCGGATGAATATGACATTGATCACATCTGTAGTATGTTTGTGCCAAAGTGGTTGTTAGTGTTCTACGCGTCTCTGTCTGTGACTACCGCCAGAAGGACAGAAGGATTACATGCGGCTGTTGTTACTGCAATGCTAAAATACCATATACTAAACGCTTTTCACTAACCCCCTCCCTAACATTATCATTTGAAATGAAACGCGAGAGCTTAAAAGTGTACAATGTTAGTGGTTCATGATGTATCGTATCGTATCTTATATTTGGTTTTGAAGCTATCAAAATGTCTGTTATTATTTATTTTCTATAACTGCACAAAATCATCAGTCATAATATCAACTAAATTCAGTGTCCTCTTAACCCCTGACCGCAAACGCCCATGAACAATCAAGATAATTAGACGATTGCGTAGCAGACGTTGCTAAATACAATGGGACTTAGCTGTTCATTTCAAAATACAATGAGTAAAAACCCGCATTGATAACTTTATTTCTGTACCTAGTGAAGACTACTAAATATGTTTATAAGGCATAATAAAAGTATAACAATGCAATTTACAGATAACGAGCAAGTATACATAGCAGTTAATACTAGTGATACTACTAAATTCAGTTTGTAATCAATCCTTCCTTAAGTATTAGTTAAACTTCGATGTATTTGTGTAGCTTTGTGTTTTTGAGAAATTCGTATCACCACAAAACATGGGTATTGAGGCAGATTAAATTACTCACCAAGAGGTAAAGACGGTACGGAGTTGAACCCACTACAAAAGTAAGCTGGCTTCATGAACAGCACGTCGACGTGGTCCCACACGCCCGGCGACAGCGGCTGCATCTCCGGGTTCAGCATCAGGTGCACCAGCGCCGTCCTCGCGTCCAAATACAACCTCTTTATCTTTAGGTTGAAGATCACGTCGCTGTCTTTCCAGTTCAAATCCGGCTGCGCACTCTTGAAAGATTTCAAAACCCGTTCAGCATCATACGGGTCAGTCGTGTTCATTTCCCCGTAAACGCTGATGTATTTCGTTTTGTAGTAAATGAATTCTTCGAGCTTCTTCTTCCAAACCTTGTAAAGTTTGTCGAGGTTATCGAAGCGGTACTCCTTCCTTAAGCGGAGCTTGCAAGCGTAGAGGTTTTGGACGGATTGTTTAGATCTGATGAAGAGAGCTTTGTTGGAGGTGGAGGCGTAGAAGTTCCTGTAGTCAAACTGGATGCACCAGTAGTAGCCGTCGCGGTCGGGGTCGACGCGGAATACTCGTTCTTCGTCGGTGCGGCTGAGGCCAGTTGGGGAGGGATAGTAGATCAGACTGTCGGAGAAGCAGTGGATGTCGCTTTTCTTCACTGTGTCATTAAGAGCCAGGAAAATATTGGCCTCCCTGCAAATACAGACCTTTCTTTTAAAAGCAGCTTTGGGGCTGAATAATTAGTGTAAAAGTTGTTAAAACTATTATTTTATTTGTTATTTGCCATGTAATAAATGAGACTCATCTGTTTTTAAATTAATTATAAAAATAAAGTATATGGGGTTAAAAACGTCAATTAAGGGTTTAGTAACGTTCGAAGCTAAGTCAAGTGTCAGCTCAAGCTAGCTAGACCGTGAATTGTAAAGATATTTTGGGCGATGCTTAAACGTTTTATATACTATCCTTCTAGAAGGGTTCGAGTTCATCCCATTATTCATACCTACAGGTTAATTATTAAAAATAGTAAACAAGGGGGGTTCTAATCTACATAAATAAAAATCATTGCCGGAGTTGCCATAAGAACGACTTGACCGATTTGATAGGTTTATATTTTGTTGTGTTCTGACAATTAATAAGGATTTATTTTTGGAAAATACCGTGTGGCGTATATAGCGGTGAAAGAATTCTACTACCCCCTCTCTTCCCTTAGGTGTCGTAAAAGGCGACTAACGGACTAAAGACTACACATACATCCAACAGCATAGAGCGGCGATGGGCTCACCACCTGTCACGCTGAGCACGTGTGCATTCGCTATTTGGTGAAAAGTGGACTATGGTAGAGGACTGCTTTTGCTGTCCTCGTTGCCTAGTCTCTAACTAACCCTTTGGAGATAAAAGTCGTGATTTCTTTACTTTATGTACAGCAACACAATACAAATTATAACAAACATAAAAACAATATCAAATACACATAGGCTAAAATTTGCACTCCGATTATAGCTGAATACAGCATTTTCTTAATAAACTACAGTTTTAGATAAGTAAAAAAAAACAACTAAGATACTTACAAAAATAAAGAAAAAATTAAACATATTACATATACTTATAAAAATTATTTAAAAAAAATATTATGTGTATGTATGTATTTTTGGAAAATCCCCTCGAAAATACGGAATTTGGATGATCTTTTATAGATTATAGATATAATGTATAAACCATCACCACAGGATATAGGTGTTCACGCGGACGAAGTCGCGGGCGGAAAAAAACATCGTCACAATATTATGAAATATTGCAATGATATTTCTCCTTTATTTCTCACATCGATTGATGAGTCATTTTATGGCCCATAAATCAAGTAACTAACATACACTAATTAGTATTATAGATAACGAAAATAGTGCAATAACATACATACATTTCGAGCAATACATGTCTAAACAAGCGGACATATTTGCAAGAAAATGGCATATTTTTTAGGTATTTGAATGGTTTTGGCCTTACCAACCTTAAAGGCAGAAAAAAATTTATGGTTCTTCGAAACGTAGTGACTGAACAAGGATAACAACCTGATGCAAAAGTGTGCCTTAACCTTACTAGAATCTCGGAGGTGTTTAAGTTTTTGACGTGACAACGTCTTATAAATTGGTTTGCCGGGTGACACTTCAAGAAACTGCGTTACGCTCCGCTCACGTTATGCGCTCACAATGAGAGCGAGTGAGAGGCACGCGTCCCTTCCACTCGGGCATGGTTAGCCCGCCTAAGAGCGAGAGAGACAGACATAAAAAGTGAAAGGCACGCGTCCCTTCCATATTATTTCATCCTTCTTCCTACTATACGAATGAATATTCACATTAAAATTATTTTACCACTCAAAGTCGTTGTCACGTAAAACTTTCGCCCGTATACCGACTTTACAGGCAACCAATTTTTTTAATTTAATTTAATACCTCCAACTGATTGGGGTCCTTGTTATGCTTAAGTTCTCTTTCATTCTTTTTTCGCTTATATGCTTCTCGTACTTTCACTCTGCATCCTATATTCTTTCATTCATCATCTTTTGTAGTCTTGTGGTTGGAAATACCGTTTCAGTGAAATTTCAAGAGCGGAAAGCCGGGCTCTGTTAAAATGTGTCGTGGGGTAGGGGAAAACCACCAAGTCTTCGTATCCTTTGGCAACAAGGACAGCGCCTCGGACTTATGTAAGTATTCTAATGTAGTGAATCTAGACATTCAAGGACATTGGAGATACCGGAACAGTGAAAGGAGAAAATCACCAAGTCTTCGTACTCTTTGGAAACGAGGACAGTGTCTCGTGCTTACGCTAGTATTTAAATATAATGAATCTGGATATGTAAGGACATTGAAGGAAATGGAACTGTAGGTAAACGCACCAGTCAACATTCAAGGTGAGGCTGACGTGGCGGAGAGGCGCCGGCGTCTCGCAGATGACGTCAAAGAACACGTAGGAGCTGTTCACCAGGTACCAGAACTGATCGCGGATGGCGCCGAGCACCGCGTCCCGGGGAGACATCATGGTCTCGAAGTGCCAGTCTGTGTCAGCGATCTGAGAGGGAACAAAATTTGAAACATTACAAAAAAAAAACTTAAGTTTGTCTTAGTTCCAACTAAATTTCTACAAGAATTTAAAATATTTACTATATTTAGAACTATTTAGGTCATGTTTTTTCATCATTATGTAACCTCCCCACAATATTAATTTGCTACACCTATCTATAAATTCTCTATACCTAATCTAAACCTAAATCTAATGCCTTTCACACCTATATGCCTAGCTACCTTATAATACATACACACATCATCGCCGCTTTACCTTAACTTAACTTATTATCTAATTCTTAAAACTAATTAACCTAATTTATCTACAATCTAATGGTTGTGTCTGGAGTTTTGTTTAGTGCGTATTGTTTGTATGATGATGAAACCTTAGCATAGCTTAATTCTATTTGCAGTGAATTTCAGTCAAGCAATGTAATATTATAATAACTACTATTTTGGCCAGATCGTCTAGTGAACCCTCCGTTGTTAACCGCATTTAAGTAACTCAAGTTCTTTCGTGAAAGTTTAGTAATTGGCTTATCCCTGTGTTAAATTATTTTCTCCTGACCTAATTACCTACCAGTCTATAAATCCTAACATAAATATGTGTAGCCTAGCAATGACTCCGTCTGAACTGTGACCTAAATCCTTCACTGCAGCTGCGGGGAAGATTTGTAACCACTCAAAGGTAATCAGATGATAGCTTAGCTTGTAGGTATTATTATTTATTATCAGTAGCATGATACATAAGAAGCCTGGTGCAATTTATGAGCCCCACCACCGCTCCATAGCGTACTGTACATCTCATGGTTTAATTACAGTTCCGACACATTGGCTTTAACTTTAATTATTAGCTTGTGCCTTTAATTCTTTAACTGAGAATTTACATCTCTCCTCAAATTTAATTTCATTTTACATTATGCACTATGTGTTAGCAATTTAAATTCTTATTATTCCACATAAATCAATAGAGTTTATCTCAAGGCTTGCTATCATCCAAATATCCTTTTCACATTAAGAACTTAATTATTCAATGCAATAACTTATATTCAGTTCCGTAAAGGGTGGATAATTTAATCAAACGCCAATTCAGGCGGTGGCTAAAGTAGAATGCTATTAATACAGGTAAAACTACTTTTATTTATTCTTAGTATTTATTATACAAGTCCTGTAAAGCTCCAATATAACTACATTGGATTGGCTGCATTGGCAGATTATCACATCTTAAGTTTATTAAAGGATGTTTAATTCATTCAATATCCTTGACTTTAGGAAGCGAACTGAAATAGAATACTATCATTTGAAGTAAATTACTTTGGATTACTCTTAGTGTTCATTATACAGATCTTATAAAGTATAAATACATCTCAAGTTTATTGAAAGATGCCTAATTTATTCAACATCCCTGACTTTTAGGGAGTGAATGTAGTTAATTATTTTTCCATTAACTTACACCCTCTGTCTCTCAGACTGAGTGGTTAATTTGATAGACTACTAAATCATAGTTAGTATACCTTTAGTAGGTAGTTAATTATCACTGTTAATCATTAAATAAATTACATTTAGAAGTTATCTTTTACTCACTTTAATAAGTATAAATTAGACTGTACTAGGTATTAGTCTGATTGATTAGATTGTTCCCATCAAATATTTCTATGTTTCATATTATTAGAAGTAAGTACTTACATATCTTAAGAGGTCTATTCAAATGGTATTAGTAGACCATTGTCAGGCTAATTAGCTGGTTGTTATCAATCAATTATTTCTATGTTTCAGATTATTAGAAGCTCATAGCTTGCAATGTCTTCTTTCAACGACTTATCCTAGGTTCTAAACTGGTTTTAGTTGTTCAGTTTGTATCAGCTTATTTTTGCTAAGGTATCGGATGTAAAATTTTCCATACTTTGAAGAGTATAGCCATGTGAGATCGTATTGCATCCCAGGGAAAGCTAACAAATGCCTGTTTGGTCATATCAGTGTTAGAAATCAAACATCACAGTACGACTAAGCTTATTTGCTATAACTTTTTAGTATTTTTCTTGTAATAGAAAACCAGTCTAGACTTTTAGGTACTCCAAAGTAATGATGGTACGATATTATCATACTTCTGTTAATTATTTAAAATGAATAATTAATTGGTAACAACTTTAGGAAAACAATTAGAATTTTACCGGCCTGCGGTAACAGATTACTTGCCTAGCTAGGACCCACATCACTTCATCATAATTTTATTTAGCGCCGTAACTTAATTATCCCTGCCTTATTAGTCTGAATTAATAACTAACCATATATATATATCCGCCTACCTATAGATTCCTACAACTTTCCTCACTTGAAAATGCCTATATTTTGTCGAACTAACAGTCCCTCTTGTGTACCTTGCAAACTAGGCCAAGCCTCATTTAATTTAAATTCGTGGTGTGTGGTGAGAGTCGCATTGCCCCTGAAAGCAACTAACTCCTAAATGTTCTATCAGTCGAGCCAGTATACTCAGTGTGTTATTTTCCTATCACTACACTGTATGTATGGAGGTAGACTCGAGATTGGACTGGGTCATACGGGTCTACCTCCAGCTAAATGGTGTCTGACCTATCTTCAACTTTCACTAGGGAGACAACTGTCTCTCCCCCATTACTCCGTCGAAGATAGTGTATTGTTTAGCGTAATAGTGTAAAACGCCGATCTTATTAAATACAATCAAAGATCATCCAGACCGAAGTCTGTTGAAAGGTACATAGGGTTTTGTTGTCACCGTGACTCGTTTCCGCCGATGTACCCCAGAATACTTCATTCTGTTAACGGATTCGAGTTGCGATCGCAATAGTTTACTTTATTAATAACTTTCAATTTCACAAATCTTAATTAATATCGCAGCTCGAATATCACTTAGCGCACTATCAAGCTCGGACGCTATTTTTCCCGTATGAGTCGTACCGCACTCTTAAGTTGGACCGCTCCGTTGACGTCCCAAAACTGAATGCCCCCTAATTTTCCGCCCTTTTCCTAAGCATCTTACTTTCGCGCCACACGCCTAAGATTTTTCCGCGCGAGCCCACTTTTCTTCCCTTCAACCAATCGCTAGCCGTTTCCCCGATCCCCCCCCGCCTTCGCGTCGCGCCACGTGGAGCTATCATCCGACCTCTCTTTCTGTCTTTTTCTCAACCTCTCGCTCGCTCATAGCCGCTTTCGCCGCGCAATTCTAAAATTTTTCCATAATCTAACCAAATCTCGTCCGACAGCCAATATTTCATCGTTGAATATCTAAATGTAGCCTTCTATTAACACTTCCCTCTTAATAATCCTCCACTTAAGCCAATAATCCTATATTTTGGGAAACTATCAAAAGTTCCGTATTCCGACCATAGATGGCGTCCGCCCGTAGGTGAACCACTTTGCCGACCCCAGAGCAGTCCCCGCGAAACTCAAAATAAAATACGGTCCTAGTCAACCTAGCAACCTTACGCGAAGCCCAAATAAATGACTTCCGCTAGACGCCACCTATGTCGCAAGGGACGCGCAGAGCAGTCCCCGCGAAATTCAAAATAAAGAAGTCAAACTAGCAACCTTATGCGAAGCTTACGTAAATAACTTCCGCTAGACGCCGCCTATGCCGCAAGGGACGCGCAGAGCCGTCCCCGCGAAATTCAAACTAAAGATAAAGCGCTAGACCATTGACCATTATTCTGAACTAGTTTATTATTCCCTTTTTCATGCTTATTATATTAATGGTGCTACGCATTAATATTTATTTTAATGCTACTCCCACACATTCCTTACTAACGGACGGATATCATTCATTCTGTACCGTTACAGCCGCCCCCGATAGAATTTAAGCAGATAAAGTACCACTCTTATCTGCGGCGAATTATATCTAAACCCTGTACTTAATTAAGTACAAAATAGCACCTCCTTCCTTGCCAACCTCATTGTCATCCTAGCCCTCAAAGATATTCCTACTATTTATAGTTCCTCCCCAAATCCCTAATGACTCCTTCCTCCATAAGCTTTCTTATTGCAAAATAGCCCACACCCCTCATTCTATTCAACTGACACAAAATCATAATCGCATACCCAGTTCTCGTGTTCGAAACGAAATCCCAGTAAACTTAGTCTCGGTAAATATTTCCCAATAACTTAGACATCTACCATTTCTTTAATCATACACAACCTCCGAATAATGATTTGCCTTTTGTTTACCATCATAACAACAAATCATATTATAATATAAATCAATATAACAGTCTCTTGCTCTGTCTACTAACGCCCCCTAGCGAAAACTCTTCAACTCTATGACGATTCCGACGTAAGTTTATAACACCTTCCGAACCATTCAATTATTCTATTCTTTAAATTATTTTCCTAGAATAATTTCAAGTACATCTGTCATCATGGCCTTCTTTTAACTTACGTCTTTTCTTACAACTTGTTTCGCATCTAAATGTTGCAACCTAGGGATCGAACCTGGGATCTTTCGTGGGTGAAGCATCAACCACTTCGCCGTCATGGTCTTTTAGTTCCAACTAGGTTAATGAATAATAATTAATAATTTGAATTAAAACTTTCCTTCATACTTCAACGCTACCAATCTCATCTTAGCTTATATAATTACCTAAGATAACGAAACGTCGGAACAATTGTCTACCTCAGGCAGGAATCGAACCCGCGTCCTCCACAATCCCTAATTAGCTACTTCTTTCAACCGAAACCTATTTTCCTCTCCGCGGATAAGAATTCTTAACCAAACCCCCATATCAACCAAACCCAGTAGGCATACCATCATCGCCCAAGAGTTATAACTTTATTTTAGATGAGATACATCTATGTCTAATCCTACAAATAACCGAGATAGAATACTAGACTCGCTTCCGTCCGGTACGCAGTGACACCCACTCACCGTGCATACAAATAGAGGTCTCAACGCCTTACAATAAGGTTGTCGATCGTAAATATTTAGGAAAAACTCATTCACTCTAAGGGGCCACGCATCTCGAAACACGTCCTTGAGTTTTGAACTAGCTACCCCGTAGTTCAGATCTATTAGAAGTTTGTGTGCTATGTATATCCGTCCAACTGTCAATGTATGCGTCATCGATAAATACTTGTTAATACCCCGGTACGTGTTGGACATTGTATACTAATTGACAAGTACTGAGCCTATACGTATAAGCAAATACTTATGCCAAAACCTATCTAGTAACTATGTCTCATCCCTAGTTATTACTATGTACGAAAGACAACATTTAGTCTCATTTGCCAATATATAATACGTCAATATCCCCTTACTTTCCTATACCTTTGAAAAATATCATTTTCTTTTTAAATTAAACAGACCGGTAACTATCTTATCCGCCCCCACAACTCTACTTAACTTCCTACCTTTTATATTACTAATAATCGGTCAAATCGGTAAATAATAAGTCATTAAAGGTGACACTTCGTCTTAGTATTCATGGTAATTAATATCGTAAGTTCCTTCTCGTATTTACTGAATTCCAAACTGCGTGATTCAATAGTGCTAGTTTCTTTTTATTTTTTATTTTTTTTTATTAGATGATTTTAATTTTACACTCGCACAAGACACATTATTAAGATGGTAATCTCCCGAATGTTTGTAACTCTAATTGGTTACTCATTATGCATTCTACTTTACTTTTCAGCCTTCCGTCCAGATGGTAAAATTCCCCAGCAACACGAGATCCCCTGACCACGCCAAAATGAAATGCCATCAATGGCCTCTGTTTCTGCAGCCTAAGACATTATCTCTCTATAGGTTAGTCAAGTATAATTGTCCTGATTTAGACTTCACAAGACGCCCCCAAAGGAACCACCTTACAGCAGAATTTCCGCAACTTTAAGATAGGCTAGTTTAGGAAATGAAGCTAAATGGAAACCACTTAATTTTATTGTGTGCTGAGTAATTCCCACTTCTACAGCACAGTTCCGAAACTTCGATTCAATTACTTCACCAGGTAAATCAAAATAAACCCTACACGCTTAACTAAGTTCTATTTGTGCCCTGTGCGACTAAAAATATTCGAACACCCTAAACAAGCTACTTTTACTAATTTAACAGTGCCAATTAAGAATGCTCCCTTGTGTCATCTATAATTTTATTGTGTGCATAGACGACCAAAGACCTCGCTTTCAGCATGCCTTCTTCGTTGGACCCGCTTAGTTAAATACTCTAATCAAAATTCTAAAGTTACAATTGAAACTGTCAAAAGTTCGAATATTATGCAATAGAGAATTTCTCTAACATAGTTACTCCATCTCTTCGCACTATTTAGTCAGGCATATTGCAATTCAAGTATTTATTTTAATTTATAATGACCTATCTTCTCCACCCCTGTTCACATACTTTAGCCATCCCTATCCACAGCTGCGGTGAAGATAATTAGTTAATGAACAAAACATCCTATAAACACTCTATGTTGCTACCGCAATCACAAGAAATATTTACTAGGAGGATTATCTATCATACAGCTGACTATAACAAAATGAGTCCTCCTTATCTTTCTCCGTTCCCTCTCTAACGTAGAAGACAACAACAGACAATTAATATTTAATTTCCTATAATTTAGAAAACCCTAGGTAAAACGCTACCACAAAACTAGACTAGAACCGAATAATACTAACCGAACTAAACTTTTGTATTCACACTTGCAAATAAAATATCTTTATCTTTCCGTGATGAATGATTTTGATAACACTATTTCATCAACTCAATGTCCCGGCCTACATGCCTATGTGAAAACTGCCAATTAATTAGTTTGTTTATAACAATCTAGATGCAACATGTAGTTTACATTAAACTAACAATTTTAAGGTTGTGTCATAACTACGACAATAACCTACCTTAGCACTAATTTTAATCATCTACAATTATATCACGTACATATTAGATGCCAATAATCTAGATTATTTAAGAATTCTAGCAATTCATATTAATATAATAAATAACCAAAACAAGATAATACCGCTTTGACAGTCTGCGCTGACCTTCCCACAAGTCAAAAACGCGTTTCGTTCGTCCTATCATTTCTAAACCTGTAGACATTTACTTTGTACTAAACAAATTCTTGAGTTAATAATTATTTGCCAATTATTAAGCAAACCTATTTAATTTCATAATAACAATTTTAATATAGCAGTATTAGAATATTATTATAAATCTCGAACATCTTTATTTATTATAATCAACATTACCGGTTAAAGTATTTGAATGGCCTAGTGCGAACTAGGTTTCAGGTCTCACCTCGGGAAAATAAATTTACTATTGACTTTAAAATCTACTACTTATAAATTTATTATTTTCTTCTGACATATAAAGATAGGCTATGACTCTAGGTCGGGTTTAGTAAACTTTGAACTATGGCTACCTCCACAATAATCTCGATTAAATATATATATCCGCAAAACGAATTATGTCTAATTCGGCCGATTTTATTAAATTTAAATTATGCTACTAAACAGTACGTATCCTAAGAACGTCACACATCCGAAACCCATTTCAGTTCTAATTTCTTTACCCATCTAAATTAAATTTTGTACCTGTCGACGCGAGATAACATCTAAATAATTACTTTGTATGATTCGAATTGTGATAGTTGATTTTGTATTGTAATCTCGATAACGCAATATCAGGGATTTACTTATTAATAAATTTTACACTAAGAAATTTATTCTCAGCTCGCAATATCATCGCTTTATTTCCGGCTTGAATGTTTCTGCGGACTATGAGTTTAAATTTATCCTACAACTTAAAATTGTGGTATATAAAATCGATCACTGTTTTATAAGTAGCTGGTGTTAACTTTTAAAATGATAAAACGATTTAAGTAATGATTATGACGTGACATCCGTCCGCAACTCGCCTTTATAATTGATGTGATAACATACGCTATTGTTATCCCTATAGCGTAACAGTGCTATAACTCGTTAATTTTGCAGTTAAATCTCGACTTCAAGCCAGTCAACTATTTTTTTTTTCTACTATTATTTTTTTTTTCAATTTATTATTCTTTCTTTACTATTGTATTTTTCTTCCGACCCCTATTTTGCTCCCAAGCTCAATTAATATCTACCTTCCACAATTATCCATCATCCGTCAATCTTAGGTATCCTCGAGAAATATTTCATCTTAATCGTTCAACGGAGATAGACAATTGTGCAAGGTACCCTTCTTAATAGGCTAATCCAACCCAGTGAATTTAATGATTTATCTATCTCTACCTATCCTAACTAATTAGTCATGTAGTAAAGTCTTTTCTTTTCACCGCTCTCCCGACTTAGATATCTCTAGGTAACTCACAACTGATAATATTAGGTAAGTAGGTATAGTAAGCTGTGCCCAGCGAGCTTTACCTCTGCGTACGTTAACCTCATCTTAAGCTAATAATAATCCTTTATAAATCTTCATAATTAACTATTTATCACGATTTCAACTATACGGTAAGAAGCAATGATTACCGGTAACGACTAATTACAACGCTGCAAGAGTATTTCAATTATACATATTATTATTAGACAGCACCCTTTTACCATCATCCAAAATAAAATCTTTTATTGGTAACCCAACGCCATCTAGCCTCGCTAATAAGTAACCTCCCCACAATAGAGTAGATATTAGATAGTTGTTTCCAGACGGTAACGACTTTTATCGCCTACTAGACGTATTTATCCGTTTACATTATGCATCCCAAACTACGTTGCTTTTAAACCAAAATTCCTACTAGCAATGAATAGTCATATGATTCTATCCCCTACATGACATACCTGCTACTTGTTATTACTTATAATCGCGATTCCTCATCAACGCGTGTATTTTGAACCGTAATACTATTTTATGTTACTTTTCCTAGGATTTTAGCGAACTAACAAAATGAAGCGGCATTTCCCATGTCATTGCATTCTAATCTACTACGTGATAAGTATTAGGAAAATCTCTTTCAATGTAAAAATCGCAGGTATTAAAAATAACAGGTATGGAAAATAACAGGTGATTCCACTTGCTATAACAAAATCACATGATTACGCGATAAGGAAGTTTCCTCTCCGATTGGTTTTATGACGTCATGTTTTATAATCATTCCTAATTCTAGATTGTTTATGGTCTCGCTAAATCATTTGTCTCTATGGTCCAACCATAGACAAAGAACGTTATAGTCCTTGACTAGCCTAAACTACTCTATGGATTTCAGATGTGAGACTCAAGTACACTATTATAATTTTTTTTTTTTCTCTAACATAACCAACAAAATAAATTATAATACGTGGAATAGCACATCAACTAAAAACCGCAATCGCTCAACGATTATTAGTCAAAATATAATTATTATTAGTTTTATATTATGCTGTTAGCGTCATAACTTTATAATATTGTACAGCATATCGCCGTCCTTTATTATAAATTGAATCCAGCAATAACTTAGTTGGTTAATTCTGTCCAATCTCGCCCCCTTGCCTTTCCATCCGACAGCAATAATAATTAAACCGCCCCCTATTCTACAAATCTTTCTAAATCAATAAATGTTGAACTATGTCACCCTATCGACTTTTTACGATCCTAAAAATAACTCAACACAAGGCTGTATGAACCAGTTGCCTATGCCTATATGAAATCTATCACCAGGAATAGAAACAAAACTACAGTTACCATAGCTCCTAACGTCAACAACAAAAATTGGATACCTGGTTTCAGTATTCAAGGAAACAATTACTAAAGGTTTCAGTATTCACAGATAACTCAACAATTTTAAAATTTAATACTCCAGACCCCCGGAATAGTTTGGTTATTGACTATATCTAAGTACTTTGTTCACTCATTAAACTTTGGAAAACCAACAACGCACGGTACCTGATGCTGGCGAAATCCGCCATTAAATAAAGAAGAAAAAGATAATAACTGAAAGGTATTGTATTTCAAATAATACTCATTACGCTATTGTTTTGTAGCTTTATCTCCTCCTTTGACCTTTAACCTAACCTGAGAATCTTTTTGTTACAGATTTCGTACAACAAAATTTAGCTCCAGCTCTCATTGCGACTGTCTACAATATTGGTCGAACCCGTAATACAAAGTGTATGAATCAACTTTAGAAGATAACAACGTTTATTGTGAAAAGTGTCAAATTATAATTCACCCACTATCAAGAGCCCGTAATACAAAGTGTATGAATCAACTTTAGAAGATAACAACGTTTATTGTGAAAAGTGTCAAATTATAATTCTTCAATATCTCTGAATTAATTAATCTTCATTGAATTATTCCCTATTAAGCCAATTCTAAACTCACGCATCGCAACACGACAACAATTTGTGGGAAAAATCCCACTTCTAAATTAAAGTATTACCGCTTGACTGAAATCCAATACAACTATATTAATGATAATTTATAACTTAACTTTCTGATCCTGGTCATGGCTTACCAAATTGTAACCTCCCCACAATATTAATTTGCTACACCTATCTATAAATTCTCTATACCTAATCTAAACCTAAATCTAATGCCTTTCACACCTATATGCCTAGCTACCTTATAATACATACACACATCATCGCCGCTTTACCTTAACTTAACTTATTATCTAATTCTTAAAACTAATTAACCTAATTTATCTACAATCTAATGGTTGTGTCTGGAGTTTTGTTTAGTGCGTATTGTTTGTATGATGATGAAACCTTAGCATAGCTTAATTCTATTTGCAGTGAATTTCAGTCAAGCAATGTAATATTATAATAACTACTATTTTGGCCAGATCGTCTAGTGAACCCTCCGTTGTTAACCGCATTTAAGTAACTCAAGTTCTTTCGTGAAAGTTTAGTAATTGGCTTATCCCTGTGTTAAATTATTTTCTCCTGACCTAATTACCTACCAGTCTATAAATCCTAACATAAATATGTGTAGCCTAGCAATGACTCCGTCTGAACTGTGACCTAAATCCTTCACTGCAGCTGCGGGGAAGATTTGTAACCACTCAAAGGTAATCAGATGATAGCTTAGCTTGTAGGTATTATTATTTATTATCAGTAGCATGATACATAAGAAGCCTGGTGCAATTTATGAGCCCCACCACCGCTCCATAGCGTACTGTACATCTCATGGTTTAATTACAGTTCCGACACATTGGCTTTAACTTTAATTATTAGCTTGTGCCTTTAATTCTTTAACTGAGAATTTACATCTCTCCTCAAATTTAATTTCATTTTACATTATGCACTATGTGTTAGCAATTTAAATTCTTATTATTCCACATAAATCAATAGAGTTTATCTCAAGGCTTGCTATCATCCAAATATCCTTTTCACATTAAGAACTTAATTATTCAATGCAATAACTTATATTCAGTTCCGTAAAGGGTGGATAATTTAATCAAACGCCAATTCAGGCGGTGGCTAAAGTAGAATGCTATTAATACAGGTAAAACTACTTTTATTTATTCTTAGTATTTATTATACAAGTCCTGTAAAGCTCCAATATAACTACATTGGATTGGCTGCATTGGCAGATTATCACATCTTAAGTTTATTAAAGGATGTTTAATTCATTCAATATCCTTGACTTTAGGAAGCGAACTGAAATAGAATACTATCATTTGAAGTAAATTACTTTGGATTACTCTTAGTGTTCATTATACAGATCTTATAAAGTATAAATACATCTCAAGTTTATTGAAAGATGCCTAATTTATTCAACATCCCTGACTTTTAGGGAGTGAATGTAGTTAATTATTTTTCCATTAACTTACACCCTCTGTCTCTCAGACTGAGTGGTTAATTTGATAGACTACTAAATCATAGTTAGTATACCTTTAGTAGGTAGTTAATTATCACTGTTAATCATTAAATAAATTACATTTAGAAGTTATCTTTTACTCACTTTAATAAGTATAAATTAGACTGTACTAGGTATTAGTCTGATTGATTAGATTGTTCCCATCAAATATTTCTATGTTTCATATTATTAGAAGTAAGTACTTACATATCTTAAGAGGTCTATTCAAATGGTATTAGTAGACCATTGTCAGGCTAATTAGCTGGTTGTTATCAATCAATTATTTCTATGTTTCAGATTATTAGAAGCTCATAGCTTGCAATGTCTTCTTTCAACGACTTATCCTAGGTTCTAAACTGGTTTTAGTTGTTCAGTTTGTATCAGCTTATTTTTGCTAAGGTATCGGATGTAAAATTTTCCATACTTTGAAGAGTATAGCCATGTGAGATCGTATTGCATCCCAGGGAAAGCTAACAAATGCCTGTTTGGTCATATCAGTGTTAGAAATCAAACATCACAGTACGACTAAGCTTATTTGCTATAACTTTTTAGTATTTTTCTTGTAATAGAAAACCAGTCTAGACTTTTAGGTACTCCAAAGTAATGATGGTACGATATTATCATACTTCTGTTAATTATTTAAAATGAATAATTAATTGGTAACAACTTTAGGAAAACAATTAGAATTTTACCGGCCTGCGGTAACAGATTACTTGCCTAGCTAGGACCCACATCACTTCATCATAATTTTATTTAGCGCCGTAACTTAATTATCCCTGCCTTATTAGTCTGAATTAATAACTAACCATATATATATATCCGCCTACCTATAGATTCCTACAACTTTCCTCACTTGAAAATGCCTATATTTTGTCGAACTAACAGTCCCTCTTGTGTACCTTGCAAACTAGGCCAAGCCTCATTTAATTTAAATTCGTGGTGTGTGGTGAGAGTCGCATTGCCCCTGAAAGCAACTAACTCCTAAATGTTCTATCAGTCGAGCCAGTATACTCAGTGTGTTATTTTCCTATCACTACACTGTATGTATGGAGGTAGACTCGAGATTGGACTGGGTCATACGGGTCTACCTCCAGCTAAATGGTGTCTGACCTATCTTCAACTTTCACTAGGGAGACAACTGTCTCTCCCCCATTACTCCGTCGAAGATAGTGTATTGTTTAGCGTAATAGTGTAAAACGCCGATCTTATTAAATACAATCAAAGATCATCCAGACCGAAGTCTGTTGAAAGGTACATAGGGTTTTGTTGTCACCGTGACTCGTTTCCGCCGATGTACCCCAGAATACTTCATTCTGTTAACGGATTCGAGTTGCGATCGCAATAGTTTACTTTATTAATAACTTTCAATTTCACAAATCTTAATTAATATCGCAGCTCGAATATCACTTAGCGCACTATCAAGCTCGGACGCTATTTTTCCCGTATGAGTCGTACCGCACTCTTAAGTTGGACCGCTCCGTTGACGTCCCAAAACTGAATGCCCCCTAATTTTCCGCCCTTTTCCTAAGCATCTTACTTTCGCGCCACACGCCTAAGATTTTTCCGCGCGAGCCCACTTTTCTTCCCTTCAACCAATCGCTAGCCGTTTCCCCGATCCCCCCCCGCCTTCGCGTCGCGCCACGTGGAGCTATCATCCGACCTCTCTTTCTGTCTTTTTCTCAACCTCTCGCTCGCTCATAGCCGCTTTCGCCGCGCAATTCTAAAATTTTTCCATAATCTAACCAAATCTCGTCCGACAGCCAATATTTCATCGTTGAATATCTAAATGTAGCCTTCTATTAACACTTCCCTCTTAATAATCCTCCACTTAAGCCAATAATCCTATATTTTGGGAAACTATCAAAAGTTCCGTATTCCGACCATAGATGGCGTCCGCCCGTAGGTGAACCACTTTGCCGACCCCAGAGCAGTCCCCGCGAAACTCAAAATAAAATACGGTCCTAGTCAACCTAGCAACCTTACGCGAAGCCCAAATAAATGACTTCCGCTAGACGCCACCTATGTCGCAAGGGACGCGCAGAGCAGTCCCCGCGAAATTCAAAATAAAGAAGTCAAACTAGCAACCTTATGCGAAGCTTACGTAAATAACTTCCGCTAGACGCCGCCTATGCCGCAAGGGACGCGCAGAGCCGTCCCCGCGAAATTCAAACTAAAGATAAAGCGCTAGACCATTGACCATTATTCTGAACTAGTTTATTATTCCCTTTTTCATGCTTATTATATTAATGGTGCTACGCATTAATATTTATTTTAATGCTACTCCCACACATTCCTTACTAACGGACGGATATCATTCATTCTGTACCGTTACAATTAGAATTGAAACAAAATTGTACCTAACGGTGTGATGTCAAAATATATGAAAAAAAAAATTAGTGATGATAAGGCTGAAGGTGGAAGCGCACTTAACCCAGACTCCTGTGGGAAGGCCTATGCAAAGGCCTAACAAAATATAAAAGATATAATTATTCAGAAAGAAGTTACTTTTGTCACTAAATTGTATTTGTTTCTTTGTAAAACATTTACATTACTAAATCATATTGTGATTTAAATATATTTTTATTAAGTTAACGGAGGACACCGAATGTCGCATAACAAACAGCAACAATAATGTCGTAACCGGCTCGTTAAGTCAAGACTATCGAGTGCACACATTAAAACCGTTCTATGTTAATATCCCAAGGTGATCGGAGCCGTGTTCACCGTAACAACGCTTTTATTTTCGAAATATTCAACTAAAAAAAGCAAAACAAATTAATTTATTACTTAACACGTTCACTACCTCCAAGTCTAAGCCAGACCATTAGAAATTTAATTGTTTGTCGGTTACCGGTGACCGCATTAGAGTTAACACTAATTGTCTTGTTGATAAAGTTTTAACTTTAATGTTACAGAGCTATGTAGGGTGGCTCATTGAAAGAAACTACCAACCCTTTTCCCTTAGGTGTCTTAAAAGGCGACTAATGGAATAAAGACATACATTCAACATGACTGACCACCTGTCATGCTGAGCACATGTGTTGTTATTTGGTGAAACGTGGACTATGGCAGGGGACTGATGTTGCGGTTATCATTGTCTAGTCTCTGACTAATGTTTAGGGGATAAATAGACGTGAATAAATGGGTAAGTAAATTGTTTCACGTCTTTCAATTATTTAAACCGCCTCTGTGGTCTCGTCGTTAGGCCACCGATCTAGAAGTTAATAGTACCAAAGTTTTTTTATTTAACAGCCTCCCACTGCTGGACAAAGGTCTCCCCCACTTCCTTCTAAAGTATTATTCCCAAAAAAGAGTACGCATCGTACTCGGGCGGAATGGTAATAGGGCTTGTTCTAAGACAACACTTAGCAATGTGTGTTCTGATTCCGATAGTAAAAGATAAGATAGCCAGTTCCTTGGTGGTTGTGGATTATCCCAACACGCATTACGTATTGTTATGAACGTACACCTATTGGGAATACGGTTAGAACTCGTACCTGATTTTCAAAATTTATTAACACTGCACTTTAATTCAATTTCAAATTGCAGGATTTCTAAATAAAACACTGACTTGATTTATTATAGGAATAAACCAAATAGATTTAGGATTTTTAAGTGCGCAAAATTGCAAGCATCCTGTATAGTTAATTAACAGAATTATAAAGAAACTAGTGAAAAACAGGTTAAGTGCAAGAGCAGAGTTCTCGCGAGTGCCTTGTTTAAAATTAATTGCCGAAAACTTGTATTATTGTAAGTTACTTGTAAAGTTTATTTGATTCGGAGATAGGGTTAAATAAAAAAATTGTGCATTAAAAAATAAACGTTTTGAATTTAATAAGTAGTAAAATATCGCCGTCAGATATTTTGTAGCAGACAAGGTGACCAAATACTTCTGAACAGTTTAAAATGTCAATAAGTTCCAAATACTACACGTTACCATAAATGTCTAAACATTCATAACTTCATTAATATCTGAGCAGATGCTAGTCATTAATTTCTGAACACAACTAACCAATAAGAACACTCATAACATCAAGTGTATCTACGCATATTAACACTGGGCTTTAAATAGATATTGGTTTTTTAATGAATCAATAATTCTTAATATATCTTAATTTATAACAACAAATAAAATATTAGTATTTTAGCGACTGTACGTATTTTCATAATCTTCGTAATTCTAAGAGAAGAGAAGTTTATAAGATAGCCTGTTTCTCAGTACTTTAGGATTCCGTGTGAAGTGCGCATCCATCTTCGGTCTTATCATCACTTATCATTAAGTGGGATGAAGGCCAAAAGCTGACCCGTAATTGAAAAATAAAAATAATAATAAATATATCCTTTTTTATGTAAGTACCTCTAAACCGACTTAACAAATTAAAATTTAACTTCCGTATTTGGAACAAATAATCTTTATTTCAAACTGCACGTCTCAGTCAGTTTAAGTATCTTTTTTAAAAATAACTACCTATGAATGAGTGATTTACATTGCGTAAAACGTAACCCTAAAACTAAATAACTTAATCAAAGAAAGATTTCAAAACATTCCTTTGCTGATATGAACAAGTACTGACGCTTAAAATAATTGGATCAATTATAAAGTGAAGTAATAACTCTTTACGCATGTACACAGTCAAGGTACAGCGAATATAAAACTTAACTGCTCAAACGAGTATAAAACTAGTTTAGGTTTTTTTTAAATCTTACTTTCTTTGACAGCCATTTAAGTTATATAGTATATATAGTTATAACACTTCATTGTTATTCGTATAAAGTAATATTAAACGTGATTTTTTATGTTTGTCAAATGTTAGCCGTCTTTTGTTGTTTTTAATATATCATGTCAACCTAGTCAATGTATGGATATTTGTTACTCTTTCAAGTAAAAACTACTGAATGGATTTGGATGAAATTTGGCATACAGATAGTTTATAACCTGGATTAACACATAGGATACTTTTTATCCCGATATTCCCACGGGAACGTATGGATGGATGTTTGTTACTCTTTCACGTAAAAACTACTTAATGGATTTGGATGAAATTTGGCATACAGATAGTTTATAACCTGGATTAACACATAGGATACTTTTTATCTTGATATTCTCACGGGAACGAGAACCAGGCGGGTGAAACCGCAAGCGGCCGCTTGTATGAAATAAATAAATGTTGCACTGACACCTCCAATATACACATATTACCTACTTATTTATAATAAAATCAACTTTGGGTAACAGAGTATATATTTTGATTATCTATACTCTGTTACCCAAAGTATTTATTAGTCGTGAGTATTAATCGGTTGTGATCAGAATTCATGACGACTTTGGGTAACAGATACTCTGTTAATCAAAATTTATTAAAATATTTTTTTTCGTTTTACGATCTACATATTAATTGAATTAAGGGATTATATTTGACAAGTAGATACTAATATGCAGCTAGGAAATATTATTGTCTTATCTAAACTGAAAACCTCAAACAAAAAAGGGGCATGCTGGCGAGATAAAAGTTTTGTAGGTTTACTCTTCATATTCTAATAACTTTTATAATAAAAACGAAGACAGTTTAAAGGTACTAATATACAGCTATACAGGGACATAGTTACTTACTAGAAAGACGTTCAAACAGCAGAGGGTCCTGCTGGAAAACAATTTATGATTTTTGTGTAAGCCTTGAGGTACTAATAATTTACTTATACGTTTCAGAAGGTAATAAATACTACGATACTAAAACTTTAGTTGTCAATCGAATCAAACGAAGAATCCTGCGGAGTATACGTACAAACACCTCCAAGTTATGTGGAACCGGAGCAGGAAGAAATTATGAAATAAATATAAATTATTGCCACACAAAGTACAAAAACATCAAAGTAAAAATCAAGTACAACCTTCGAGCATAGTACAACTTAAAACTAGTGGCAATGAAATGGCTCCCAATTTGCATGATGTCGAGGTTTTTACCACAACACTGGTCTTTCTTCAGAGGACACAGAGAAGAGCGATTAGTATACATTAACAATAATTGAAGTCACTTACCTCATCCGTGTCGTTCTCAGTGTCATACTGGAGCCGGTTGTGATCAGAATTCATGACGACTCCCATCGGGTACATCGGGTAGGAGCTAGACGTGTGCAGCAGTGGGTTGTTGGAGTACCTCCAGCCCCTGTGCATTAGTGAACCTCCTCGTTTCGAACACAAGTCCTGGGCTTGCCGCCACGTCGCGCGCACCGTGCCTCCTCCAACACCAGTGATGGCAGTCAGGCAGCTCGAACTCGGACTGAAGAACCTCCAAGACCCACGGAATTCAGCGCAACCCCTTCTGCTCATATCTTCCTCGTCAGGATACGGGTTCACGAAGCAATATCTGTAATGCTTCTCGTCGCATCTCGTAGCCGTAAAGTTGCTCACGGGATCAATGATCACGCACAACTCTTCGTCTATACCGAGACTGTGATCATAATTGACATCGTATGTCGTGACTAGAATGTCCCCAGCGGAGTGGGTGTACGACCAGTCTATGAACGGCCCGCCAGGATACAATGACTTGTATTCCGTCCATAGCACCTTAGTGGTCTTGGTCAGGTTGAGGCTATGGTATAGTTTTGATGTGTATAGGTTACCTACGCAGTCATTGAACTTGTCCGCGAAGGCTTCTGGGCCTTTTTGTCGGTAGCATATGGGCAATTCGTCGGTTGTGTACGCTAAATTGAACCCTATGGGGCAGGTGTGCCGTTGCTTGGCTACGGTTAGATCGTTCAGCCATATCAGGAGAGTCAACAGGCAAATGTAGAAACGCTCCGGTGCCCGGCGCATCTGAAAAAAAGAACGCAACGGTGTAATTACGTGTGATGTCGCCGCCATATCTAATCAGAACATTGCAGATAACGCGAACAATAAAATGATTAAAGCCATTACCAGCACTGAATCGGTAATCCCGAGAATTTGGAAGTGTAACAAACGATATCGAGTTCCCACGAAAGTTAATATCAATGTTGCATACTTCTGTACTCTGTAAGATGAGGTTAAAAAATAAACGAGAAATGGATTCTCTACCACGCTATTATTGAGTGGCGGTTAACGAAGCCGCATATACGAGGGCAGTTTGGCAACTCAATGACTTTAAGGTTAAATAAAAACTTTTTTAATATTTTTTTTTTCTCATATTTGGAAACTCACTAAGAAGCGCATGCCGTTCATTTTCAAATTTGGCGCGAAAACAAGCTTTTTAGAAACAAAAAAGATAGGCGACTTCTAAGTATTCTTTGAAAATGGAGAAAAGCGAGTTTCAAGTGCTAATTATACACTATTTTTTACGTGGTAAAACTATTAAGCAGACCGAAGACAAATTGAAAAATATATCTGCGCCTTCTCATGGGATGGTACATAAATGGTTCACTGAATTTTGTTGTGGACGTACTACCACTAATGACGCGGAGCGCCCAGGAAGGCCGATTGAGGTCACTACGGAGGGTCACTACTGAATAATGCCTATATCCATGTATAATCACAATCCGAGTGCTGAGTTTATGCGTCGGTACCTAACAGTTGACGAAACGTGGGTCCATCATTATACACCAGAAACTAAGCAATCGAAGCAATGGACTTCTACAGGGGAACGTGCCCCAAAGAAGGCAAAAATTGTTGTTGGCTGGTAAAGTGATGGCCACAGTCTTTTGGGACAGCCAAGGGGTTATTTACATCGATTTTTTGGATAAAGGCAAGACAATAACCGGAGCTTACTATGTTGCATTGTTAGATAGATTCAATAAAAAGTTGATCAAGAAACGACCGCATCTAGCAAAGAAAAAAATTATATTTCATCAGGATAATAAAATAGATTTTTTTTTAAATCACCGGCCCACTCGTCTGCAATCGCGACATCAAAAATTGTCGAATTAGGATACGAATTATTGCCACCCTCCGTATTCGCCAAAATGAGGCCCCAGTGACTTTTTCCTCTTCCCAAACATGAAGAAATGGCTTGGCGGGCAAAGATTTTCGTCAAACGAAGAGGTGGTATCCGAAACTGAGGCCTATTTTTCAGGGTTTGACAAAAAATATTTTTTTGCTGGGTTGAAGAGGTTGGAACATCGCTAAGTGCGTAGGGTTGAAAGGAGATTATGTAGAAAAATAAAAATATATATTATCTAAGTAATAAAGAGTTTTTCTTTCTTTCCAAAGTCATGGCCTTATCAAACCGCCCTCGTATCTATAATACAGTAT